>CAVNYN010229339.1:0-36163 GCA_963692815.1 Nyctanthes arbor-tristis | reverse complement strand
ATTTTACATTCTGAAAAGCATTGAGACATGGGGAGGTTGATTGGGCTTCCCTAACTCCATGTCTCAATGCTTTTCAGAATGTAAAATCAATCACGCGTTATCCACTTATCGAGTGATTTTGGAGTTCTTATTTTCCTAGAGTCTCCAATTGGTAGTGCACCAACATCTCATATTCATTAAATCTTTGCGACCAATCATGATAGGGTTGATTGTGCAGTCATAACTCTAACTTCAAATGCTTTCGATATAGACATTAGTTAGCAAACCTTTATAATGACAACATGTTGAGCTTTTTAGTATGAAATAGATGAAAAATGCCACATATCTCGTTAGATATGTTAATTATATAGTACTAGGAGTTACTCGGTAGGTAGGGAGGTAATTTTAAATCGCTTATGCTCATAACAGCAAGGTGTCCGTTACTTTTTAGAATGTAATGTCAGTTATACCGTTATCCACTTATCAGGTGATTTTGGAGCTTTTCTTTAGTATAATCTCCGATTGGTTGTGTAACATCTCACATTTGTTAAATCTTGGTGATTAATCATGATGTAGTTGATTATGTGCCTATCAGTCCATTTTCTAATGCTTCAATATAGATGTTATATAGTAATTTACTACAATGACCACTTGTTAAGCTTTTCAACATGAAAACGGTGAGAAGCAACACGATTCTAGTTATATATATATATTCCTCGTGAGGTACTAAATGTTACTGGTGGGTTGGAAGGGGATTTCATATGCTTATGGTCATAACAACACAACGTCTGTTACTCTTTAGTACGTAATGCTAATAGCTATGTTATCAACTTATCGGGCGATTTTGGAGCTCTCATTTTTCCATAGTGTCTAGTTGGTGGTGTAAAAAAATGTCACATTCATTAAAACTTTGTAGCAAATCAAAATGGGTTGATTGTGCGGCCATAACTTTATTTTCTAATGCTTTGGTATAGATGTTATATAATAAAGTGTTACAATTACAACTTGAATAGGTTTTCGGCATTACGACGGCTGTGAACCTATAAACATTGTTAGATATGTTCATCATTAGGTGCTAGGAGTTACTCGGTAGGCTGGACAGCCATTTTTAATTGCTTAAGATCATAACAGCACGTTATCCATTATGCTTTGGTAATCATCGCCAATTGTGCTGTTATCTATTTATCGGTTGAATTTGGAGCTCTCTTCTTCCTAGAAAGTCCAAATGGCCGTGTAATGACATCTCATATTCATTAAAACTTTTTAAAAATTTTTATGTATCTTAAATTTTTAGTGCGACCTTCCAACCCCCTATTGTTTTTTCTCTAAATCCACTCAGTCCTATATAAAATCCTAGGTCCGTTCCTATTCTTTATCATCATTACATGGAAATAAAACAACAAGCAATGAACCAAGACACTAAATGTCTTCTTCAACTTGTTCTTGTCCTCTAGAAAAAATTGGTTCTTGCACAAAATGTCTCCCCATAAGTTCTGGAGAATCTTTTTAGCATAAAAGGAAAATGAAAGAGAGATAGTATTGGACAACAGGATCAAAATTTTGAAAGCCATCAAGAGCACATCAATTGCTAACTGGGTCATTGCACTGAAAAATGTATGCCATCGACAAGGAAATTTATGGTCCCTGGTTATCCTCTTTAAAGCAAAGGGAAATTACTGACTTTAAAAGTTGATAAAGTGTCTCCTCAACCAATTTATCTTTGTCACCAATCCGTTCACACAGTTTCTCTATAATAGCAAGTTTATGCAATTTTAACTCGGCAGGGTGCTTAAGGAATATATGTTTGATACCAATCATTGATTTTTTACGGAATTTCAGCGACCACACTCTGCTCTGAAAGAACTATTGCTTTGGATTTGACTCAATATTTGTGGCATTCTTTGGAGATGGCAATTTTCGACCAATTTTCCGCTTTATTTTCTTGATGTCCACACCGCGTTTTTGCAGCTTCTTTGACTGGGATTTTGTTTTCACCATTATATTGGCATGCTATTTGGTTGTTTAGGAGAGTGGAGAAATTATGATTTAGTCTGGAGGAGTAAACAGGGGTGAGGAGGGGGAGTGGTGCTGCAGCGGAGAAACAATCGCGGCGCTGCCGTTAGGGTCCAGATGGAGACTACGAAGCAGGATGATCGTTGGGTTCTAAGGGAAGAAGTGAATGATCGGAGATAGCTGAGATTTTTGTGCTATTTTTGTGTGTCTGTTTGTTTTTTAAAGAATGATTTCAGAAAGGGAAAAAGAAGGGTTGATTTGTAATTTGACTTTTCTAATTTTTTTATACAATTTTTTTCACCTTTTGTTCTCTCTTTTTTTGGTCAAAGACTAGAAGGGTTACTCCAACAAACTTTTATTTGGAAGATCCCAATGCAGCTAATTCTCCTATTTATAATAGTTGCTACAAGTTTGCTGAAAGTCAACAGAATGATTACATAGGTCAATTGAGCTGAACACAAGTGAATAAATGTGTGACGGGTGAAAATTTTAGCACAACTAGATTATAGTTGAAAGTTAATTTATATTCACACCACATTTTCCACAAGATGTATACAACATTAATTTTATTCAGGTCTCTAATTTTGAATTATTAGCTGATACAGAGAAGGTCGATGATGTAGTACAAGACAAGGCATTGGCCTATCTAGACCGTTTTGACAATTTTTCTTAACTTTTTGCATTTGGCGTCTGATTTTCGCCCATAATACCATTCCAGAAAGATCGAGACAAGACGAACAAGACTCGCCACTTTGCCACGACGTATGATGGATTTTGGGTATTCGAGATTGTTTAGAAGGTCAAAACTGCATTTTACGATGTTTTTGTCATGTTTTTCGTATTTTCGTTATTTGCTTTGTAGGCCCGGCCCATTAAGGGACCATTGACCTGTATAGGGTTTCTATTTATTTTGTCCTGTAGGGTTTTTCCCATTGATTGACTTCGAATAAGAATTGAGCACTTTTTCGATTTGCAATCCTATTTTGTGAGTTGAGTGCGTTGTGGACAACGGTCTGCATCAGTTGGTATCAGAGCCTAAGACATGGCACCACAAGGAAGAGGCAGAGGACGTGGTCAGGAAAATCGAAGAGACGACATTGAGCAGTTACAACAGCAGATGCGGTTGTTGACGGAACCTGTGGCAGGGTTAGTGGAAATCGCTAGCCAGTTTCGGGGGGCTGCGGGTGGCTGTGCGCCTATAGTCGATCCTTTCCACTCTGGAGGGGAAACCGACGAAGAGGATGTTGATGTCAGTTCTGTTGATGTCGGTTCACATCAAGCGCGGAGGCGTCATCAGGATGTGGTCGGCGACTCTTGCCAATGGTAATCAGGGTTCATGGTAGAAATCCCTGAATTCAGTGGAGGGTTGGAAGCTGTTCAACTTTTAGATTGGCTTTGTGCAGTGGATGAGATATTTGAGTTCAAGAAAGTCCCAGAAGATAAGAGGGTGTCATTTGTGGCGACGCGTTTTCCTAGTAGGGCAGCTGTTTGGTGGCAGCAGTTGAAGGCAAGCCGTGAATAGAGAGGAAAGACGAAAATCCGTGAGTTGAGTAAATTGAAGAAACAACTGAAGGAGGCCTTCCTCCCCTTCAATTATTTACGTTCTCTTTACCAGTGGCTACAAAACATGAGACAGGGGTCTCGGACTATCGATGCTTATGCAATGGAGTTTTTTCAATTAGTTACGCGGAATGATCTTGAGAGTCTGAGGACTAGATGGTGGCTAGGTTTATTGGTGGCTTACGCTTGCCCTTTCAGGACGCGTTGAATGTGCTAGCCCCAATTTCTATTTCTGAGGCTCATCAACGGGCCTTGCAGTTGGAAAAATAATTGAACCGTCGTATGAATCAAGGTGGGGTGAACAATAATGTTGGCAGTGGGCGTGGATAGTCGATATATCCATATGCTGGCACCTCTCAGTCCCTTGGCCCTTCCGGAGGGCGAGGTGCAACAAATTCTAGTTATGGTTCTCGTGGGGTAGATTGAATGCAGGAGGTAGAGGTGGTGGTGGTCTGCATTGCTATGGATATGATGGCGTGGGTCATAGATAGTCCGAGTGTCCCACGACAAACCACAATCAGGGCTGTCCTAGTTTGTTGTTAGGAGATGTGATGGAAGAGTCAGCTCCTGTCGTCCCAAAAACTGGCGTTGCAAATGAGGCCATTCTTGAAGGGGATACTGGCCCATTGTTGGTGGTTTGGCGTTCTTGTCTTACCCCGAAAAGAGTATCTGAAGATGTGCGTCGTCATAATGTGCTTTCCGATCTCGACCTGCACCATTGGAGGAAGGGTTTGCAAATTCATGGTTGATGGGGGAAGCTGTGAGAATGTCATCTATTCTAAGGCTGTGGCTAAGCTTGGTCTAACACATAATTCACACCTGCATCTTTATACATTGGTATGGCTTAAGAAAGATACTGACATTACAATGAGCTTTCGAGTGCTTGTTACATTGTCTATTGGTATTGTTTATAAAGATAAAATTTGGTGTGATGTTATTCCTATGGATGTGTGTCATATATTATTGGGTAGACCATGGTAGTATGATAAGGGTGCCATACATGACGGCCGAGCCAATACATATAGTTTTATGTTTCACGGAATGAAGGTCGTTTTACTACCCTCAAAGGAGTCCCCTTCTCCTTCTGATGGGGCTAGTAACCACTTTCTAACCCGAGGGTTATTTGAACAAGAGATGTTGTCTGCTGGAATTTTTTATCTATTAGTACAGACAGAAACGATTTCGAATTACATGTTAGAACTTCATCCTCAAGCTGTTACCATACTTGAAGAATTCTCTGATATGTTTCCCAGATGAGTTGCCAGATGGACTTCCTCCTCTATATGATATTCAGCATCAGATTGACCTTGTACCAGGGTCTTCGCTCCCTAACCGTCTACACTATAGGATAAGTCCAGCAGAACACGGGGAGTTGTGCAGACAAGTTGAGGAATTATTGACTAAGGGGTATGAGTGTGAAAGTCTTAGTCTATGTGCTGTTCTTGCTTTGTTGGTCCCAAAAAAAGATGCAGTTTGCGTATGTGTGTTGATAGCATGCGATCAACCGTATTACAGTGAGGTATCGGTCCCCTATCCCATAGTTGAATGATTTATTTAACCAGTTGAGCGGTTCTAATGTATTCACCAAATTGGATTTGAAAAGTGGCTATCACCAGATTCGGATTCGGCCAGGTGATGGGCGGAAAATGGCATTTAAGACTCGTGAAGGGTTGTTTGAGTGGCTGGTGATGCTTTTTGGGCTTTCCAATGCACTTATTACATTCATACATGTCATGAATGAGGCCCTGCGGCTTGTTATTGGTCATTGCGTGGCTGTGTATTTTGATGATATACTTGTATACAGTCGATCAGTCGATGAGCATGTGCAGCACTTGGGAGATGTTTTGACTATTCTACGGAGGGATTCCTCTTTTGCATCTAGTAAAAAGTGTCTTCTTTTCTGATCGTGTTTTGTTCTTGGGGTACATTGTATCAGCAGCAGGAGTAGAGGTTGATTCAGCCAAGATTGAGGTAATCCAGCAATGGCCCCGGCCTTGTACAATGACTGAAGTGAGGAGTTTTCATGGCCTAGCATCTTTTTATCGTCGTTTTATACCCTACTTCAGTTCCTTGGTGGCTCCGTTGATAGATTGCGTGAAGGGGCCAAATTTTCAGTGGACAAATGAAGCAGAGCAGGCTTTCCTTGTTGTTAAGGAGAGACTAACGTCTGCCCCTATTCTTGTTCTTCCAGATTTTAGTAAACCTTTTGCCTTGCATTGTGACGCTTTGAAGGTGGGTATTGGCGCAGTGCTTAGCCAGGATGGTCGTCTAGTGGCTTACTTTAGCTAGAAATTAACAGGTGCACTTGGTCGTTATAATACTTATGATGTTGAGTTATATGCAGTAGTTCAGGTTATTCGACATTGAACGCATTATCTATTTCAGCGTGAGTTCATCTTGTATAGTGACCATGAGGCATTAAAAGATTTGTCCACTCAAGATTCCATTTCAGCTCGTCATGCATCCTGGATTTCTTACCTGCAACAATTTACTTTTGTTCTTAAACATCAATCAGATGCAGTTAATACGGTAGTGGACGCATTAAGCCGGCAGCACAATTTGATGGGATGTATACAAGTTTCTGTTCCCAGATTTGACACTTTTACAGAACTTTATAGCTCTGATGCATACTTTGGGCCAGTTCTACAAACAGTTCAAAATGGACAAAATTCACAATTTGTTTTGGAGTAGGGATTTTTATTCAAGGGTGTTCAGCTATGAATTCCGGATTGTAGTGTACGTTTGAAAATAGGTTTTGAGTATCATGGAGAGGGCCATGTCGGGCGTGATAGGACAATTGCTTTGATTTTGGGGTCTTTTTTCTGGCCCACAGTTCGCCGTGAGGATTCTAGATTTGTGGCCAGATGTCGCACCTGTCAGATAGGAAAAGGGCGAGCTACAAATGCTGGGTTGTATCGACCACTTCTTATTCTAGACATGTCTTGGTCTGACATCAGTATGGACTTCGTTGTAGGGCTGCCTCGTACTCAACGAGGCCATGATTCCATCTTTGTTATTGTGAATCGGTTTTCCAAAATGGCTCATTTTGTCCCATGTAAAAAGACAACCGATGCAGTTAGTGTGGCTATCTTATTCTTTCGTGAAGTGTATCAACTACATGGGCTACCTACCTCCGTTGTGTCGGACAAAGACACACGGTTCTTGAGTCATTTTTGGCGTAGCTTGTGGAAATTGGTTAATACATCATTGAATTTCAGCAGTGCATATTATCCTCAAACAGATAGCCAAACCGAGGTTGTTAATCGATCTCTTGGTGATTTATTACGTAGCCTTGTGGGAGATAACATTCATTCATGGGATCGTTGTCTCAGCCAAGCAGAGTTTGCTCATAATCATGCAGTCAACCGAAGTACCGGATTCAGTCCATTTCAGGTGGTTTATAGTTTATTGCCTCAGGGTCCAATTGATCTTCTCACTATTCCTAGCAAAACTCGTCCACATGGTCACGTTATTGATTTTGTGGATAATCTGTAGCAGGTTCATCGACAGACTCGTGCCCGTCTCTTTGATTCGACAGCCCGCTATAAGCGACATGCAGACCTTAGACGACGTCACATGGAATTTGAAGTTGGTGATTTTGTTTGGTTGTTCTACCTCATGAACGTTATACCGCTCATGAGTATAACAAATTATCCTCTAAGAAAATTGGTCCTGTTGAGATTATTGAGAAAATCAATCCCAATGCTTACGTTTGAAGTTGCCTAGCCACATTCGGACGGTAGATGTTTTCAATGTGAAGCATCGTTACCTTATAAGATTCCTCGTCTGATGACGCTGCCTCTGATTCGAGGGTGAATCAATTCAACCCCAGTGGGAATGATGCAGAAAAGGTCGATGATGTGGTACAAGACAAGGCACTGGCCTATCTAGACCGTTTTGACAATTTTTCATAACTTTTGCATTTGGTGTCTGATTTTTGCCCATAATACCATTCCGAAAAGCTCGCGATGAGACGAATAAGACTCGCTGCTTTGCCGTGACGTATGATGGATTTTGGGCGTTTGAGATTGTTTAGAAGGTCAAACTGCATTTACTATGTTTTTGTCATATTTTTCGTATTTTTGTTATTTATTTTGTAAGCTCGACCCATTAAGGGACCGCTGGTCCGTATAAGGTTTCTATTTATTTCGTCTTGTAGGGTCCCTTTGATTGACTGCATTTACTTAACTTTAAAATTGAAAAAATAAAGTATATAACCATACTTTTCAAATTAATACTCTATTATTTATTTACAATATTTTGCAACAATCTTAGGGTGTTTTTGATACAAAGAAAGTTGTAACGCCCCAAATTTAAAAGTATTATTTTTATAATTTTACGGAACATGTAGACATTTAATAGAATTGAAAGTTAAATTATATTTCAAATACTTCTATTAATGGGTTGAAAATTTTAAACGTTATTAACAATTCAAAAATAATGAGATAATGTAATTTTATGCAGAATACGTTAATATTAATATAAGTCATTAAATTTAAAATAATATAAATTTTAATTAGCAATTTTATTAATCTCAGAAGTGTTTTAATCGAATAATTTATTAAAGATTCACGTGGCTACTAAGAATTTATTAAAAAAATATTATTTGACATACCAAAATTAAGTTGACATGTGGGTCGATAAAAAGGACAAAAGAGAAAAAAAATAAGAATTGCATGGTAGCCACAAATTAATTGTGGTAGCACTCCACAATTAATGTTTTCTTATTAAGGGGGAAAAATGTTTGCTTATAAATATGGGCTCAAAACCCCAGTCCGGCAATAGAAATAGATCGGGCTCTAAGTTTGGAATCCGACCACTAATCACAGGAGGCCACGTCATATGTGTCAGATGACGTGGCTCCCTGTGATTGGTGATCGAGCTCTAAACTCAGAGCATGATCTGTTTCTATAGAAAATCTACTTAAAACCCACCAAAACATAAAAAAAAAAAGGGAAAAGGGGAGCCGCACGCAGCTCCCCATTTTCTTTAACAAGGGGGCTCGCCACCCTTGGTTGTATTTGGGGGGTGCACCTCTAGGGGGCTCCCCCCTTACTAAAGGGTGCGTCCCTTATGTATTTTGTAGGAGTACATCTATCCCTTAGAAATTATACCTATGCTTCATATAGGTGTGTTTTGTCTCACCCTCTACATTGTTCGTGCGTGATTTTAATGATGGAATAAATAACTTTTCTTTTTAAGAATGGAAATGAGTATGAGGTTGATGACTCAGTAAGTATTTAACTTCGATTAATTATTACCTTATCCTAGTTAAATGCTGAGGAGATAAATAAATAGGAAATCTCATGTCTACAAATATTAAAATAAACATGATAAAGTGTGAGAGATATTGATGGCCCGTGCAATGCAATGTCTAGAAGTACCAAGACTACTAATATCCTTAGATAGCTAAGGACCGAGGTAAGTAATGGTTCAACTACAATGCAAAACAATATTATTGTGTGCTAGTATGTGACAACGTGATATTTAAATATCTGTCATGCCCTGTAATATTTATATGATATATTATATTTGTTATGAGACGTGAAAGTTGGGCATGACGTAATTGGCACCGTTGAGACATATGCTGTTGAACATATGATGTGATATGACATATGCACACATATGAGAAATGATGATAAAGATGAGAATATGCATTTGACATAGTGATTGACACGAGACACTATGGGAGATGGTATGATCCATGTGTAGTTACATCGCATTGTATTTGTTGTACCGGTATATACTTTTGCAAGTGTTGGGGGTCTAACGACCGGCTGACCGGGTATATATACTGGACGCAGTGCTGAGACCTGATGGTTGTATGTTATGGCCAGGCCTTGATTATTTGATGATATTGGTAAGTCTTTGTCGTCTCCCGAGTTGAGTTTGAGCCAACGATGGACATGTCGAAGTATTCCTGAGTCGAGTTGAGACTATGACGAACCTTCAGGTAAGGTATTGCGCGTAGGCCTTTTGATTATGAGCTCATGCGGTGTTTTACATGGGGATATGGGCCCTATTTAAATTGCAATGTGCGGACTCATCATCTGCATATGCATAATGTTCCTTGCTGAGCGTTAGCTCATATAATTTTGCATTGTAGGTGTGACAATACAAGTAACGAAAACTGGTGACAGCTTCAAGGTGAGTAGAGGACTGTGTACGTCCGATCTCTGACCGTGGGCAACAAGGGTCTACTACCAGAGCCACCCTAAAGTTTACTAACATTTTTATCTTATAATATAGTACTAACTTATAAAGGTAAAGTATTTTATAAAAACAGTCATCAATCTTCCCTGCCATTGTTAAGAAGCAAAGTTTATTGATAGTTGAGCAAACGCATTTTTATTAAATTACCTTACAAATATATTCTAGCACTTTGAAGATAAAATCTATATGCCTTAAATTATTCTTTGATAAAATATATTTCGACTCAACTAGTTTATTATTTAACAAAAATTTTGATGTATTACAATATTCGTAAAGGTCATTTCTCGAGTCATACAGAAATGTTAGAATATTCGAGGGTGTTACAAGTTGGGTAGTATCAGAGCATGGTTAATAGACACTGTACACATTTCATTGTACACACGTCCTATGATCCCTTGGAGTTCACCAATGAAGTAAGTGATTTCTTGATATATGTGTATTATATATGACGTAAATGCGTGTAATTTAAAAAATAATGATACTAATAAGTATCTTTTTAAATTGGTTGCCAAACACATTGAGTAACCTACGTATTTTATATATAGTATAAAAATTATTTGTATTCTTAGTATATGACAATATATAAAGGGATAGTGGAAAACATACAAACTGCCTAAAAACTTATGAAGCTAGAAACGAAAATATTAGGTGAAAGTTGATTAAAAAGAAGGCATGGCGTGCATTTTATTTCCATTTCTTGAACTTCTTAAACTTTCTCCCAAAACATGCCAAATATACACTGTTTAATTGTTAATAACCACTCGTTAATCTACCTGTGCGTTGCATAGAAAACACACATATATCTCTAAAATAAATTAAAGCAAGTAATTAATCAAACAATAAAAAATAAAAGTAATATACGCTCATCAACTAGATTACTCGAAATAAAAATTACCCAAAAGAAAAATATGTGCAGCTACTTCCAAAATTGATATTCGATGTTAATTGATCGACTGCGGGCAAATATATGTGTGCAATATATATATAGCTGCTTAAATACTTACCCGATTAGGCTGCTTAAAAGGAAAGAGATAATTACGAATTTGATTGCTATACTTACCCAGTTAAACACAAGGAAATAGATAATTAATAATTTGATTGATACACTTACTTGGCCAAAAGTTTCGCATCAACAACTGGAGATGATTAAAAATTACTATATAAAATTAAAAGATATAATAAACAAAATTCTGAAAATTTGAAAAAAAAAAGATTAAGGTGAGTAGATAACATAGATTATTAAAAATTACTATGTAAAATTAAAAATTAACTCACCACTTAGTTAGTATAATCCGATTATTATTAGGATGAACAAAAATAAAAACAGAAAAATAAACAAGATATCAACTTGACATCATCATGATATCAGATTCCTAATTCCCTTAAGATGTCAGTTTTAGGCGGAAAAAATTAACTCACCACTTAATTAGTATTATAAATATATAGATTATTATTATGATGAGTGAAAAAAAGAAAAATAAATGAGACATTAACTTGACATAATCATAATATCAGATTCCTAATTCTCTTAGGAGATCAGTTTTATGAGGGAAAAATTAACTCACCAATTAGTTAGTATTATAAATATATAGATATATAGATTATTATTTGGATGAACGAAAATAAAAACAGAAAAATAAATGAGACATCAACTTGACATCATCATGACATCGGATTTCTAATTTCCTTAGAATGTCAGTTTTAGGCAGGAAAAATTAACCCACCAATTAGTTAGTATTATAAATATATAGATTATTATTAGAATGAGCAAAAATAAAAACAGAAAAATAAATAAAACATTAAGTTGACATCATCATGACATCAGATTCCTAATTCCCTTAGGACGTCAGTTTTAGGAGAGAAAAATTAACCCACCACTTAGTTAGTATTATAAATATATAGATTATTATGTAAAACTAAAAGATGTAATAAACAAAATTCTAAAAATTTGAAAAAAAAAGATTAAGGTGAGCAGATAAATGGATTATTAAAAACTATTATGCAAAATTAAAAAATTAACCTGTCACTTAGTTAGTATTATCCGATTATTATTTGGGTGAATGAAAATAAAAATAGAAAAATAAATGAAGTATCATATTGACATCATATTCCTAATTCCCTTAGGATGTCAGGTTTATACGAGAAAAATTAACCCACCACTTAGTTAGTATTATAAATATACTAATATATCACTCATGCGATGCACATGAAGAACGACGTTAAAAAATGTAACAATAGGAATTTGAAAAATAAATAGGAAATATTTGTACATTAGTTGAAAATATAAAAGATGAATTTATATCAACGGAAACCATTAGACTAATAAATTCATTAATGGAAATCTTTTCTTACATTCAATGTAATCAATCAACTTGCATGGTATGAGTATGGATCCTTATTTATTAAAAATAGCACCCAATCGTAATATTGTATTAGTCAAATGCATGCTTGAACTATGAATTGACTTTTTGCATTCTAAATATCTTTGAAATTTCAAAAATTTCCATGTTATATGATTTTGAAAGTCAAATTCATGAGAAAGGGAACCGGTATGAAAGAATAATAAATAATTGTGAGAAATTTATTAGAGGTTGATATTTTGATAAACAAATTTAAATGCAAATACTTCTTTAGCTTCCAATTTCTGATTCATTATGCTAAAACATTAAAAATTTAAAAAAATTAAAAAAATAACCATGTAAGCTTTACATGTTTCCAATGAGAATGAGACTAAAATCTCCCTAAAAAAGTTATTGACATTCAATTAAAGATCACTGAGGCGAATTAAGTTCATAATAGTCTTCCAAAGTTATAGTGCAGGTAAAAACTTGCCAAGTGTTTAACTCTATTAACCATCGTTGACGACATTTCGGTGAGCCCTTCTCCATGCAATGAAATAAGTCACCTAACATTTCTCATTACACGCATTTTCGCAAACTTACAGCATGTTTAACTGTATTTATTTTTATGAAAAATATCAAAGTCACCGAAAAAAATTCAATATTTATGGGTTTCTTTGGGAAATGGAATTTTAAATTCCGCGGTAGGGGAAACATGGAAAGATAGATAAAATATGAAGTCAACAGTTAGTTTACAGTACCAGTCAAAGGCGAGAAATAAGATAGCAACTGCACTTTATTTAGATTAATATAATATAATATAGATATGGATTTGAAGTTAATGAGAATTTGGGATATTATTGTCTCTGTGAGTAAAAATGCTAGATTACGTAAAAAAAATGAAATGTGAGGTTGAAAACGTCAAGTTTAAAAAGTTAGGGTTAGATTGCACAATAAAATGGAAGGTCAGGTTAAATTGAGCAAATTAGTCATTTCAAAATAAAAAAGAATACATTAATAAAAAACAAAATATGACATCAGCCATGACATAAGCAGTTGGGCGGTAAAACTTGTTTAAACTACTCTTGATTTAGACATATATATGGATAGATTAGATTAATATAATATAATATAGATATAGATCTTAAGTTAATGAGAATTGAGGGTATTATTGTCTCTTGAAGTAAAAATGCTAGATCACGTAAAAAAAATGAGATGTGAGGTTGGAAACGTCAAATTTAAAAAGTCAGTGTTAAATTGTACAATAAGATGAAAGGTCAGTTTAAATTGAACAAATTAATCATTTCAAAATAAAAAAGAATACATTAATAAAAAACAAAATATGACATCAGCCATGACGTAAGTGGTTTGGGCGGGAAAACTTGTTTAGATTACCTTTTTTTTTTTAGATATATATAGATATAGATTATTCTCTCTTTAAGTAAAAATGCTAGATTACGTTTAAAAAAAATGATATGTGAGGTTGAAAATGTCAAGTTTAAAAAATTAGGGTTAAATTGCACAATAAGATGAAAAGTCAGTTTAAATTGAGCAAATTAGTCATTTCAAAATAAAAAAGAATATATTAATAGAAAACAAAATATGACATAAGCTATGACGTAAGCGGTTTGGGTCTGAAAACTTGTTTAGACTACTCTTGATTTAGATATATATATGTGTGTGTGTAATAGAAATAATGATCCGATAATAAAATAGCAAAATGGGTTTTATAGAAAACAAAAAGAAATAAAACAAATAGCAATTATGACATCAGCAAAAAAGATTAATTGGTCCATGTTTAGGCGGGAAAAAGGGTAGAAGACTACCTTTGGTTTAGATAATAATAGATAGATAATAGAAATAATGAGCCGATAATAGAACAGCAAAATAAGTTTTATAGAAAACAAAAAGAAAGAAAACAAATAGTAAATATGACATCAACAAAAAAAACCTAATTGGTCCATGTTTAGGAGGGAAAAATGATAAAAGACTACCTTTGATTTAGATAATAATAATAGATTATTAAAAATTAGTATGCAAAATTAAAAAATTAACCTGCCACTTAATTAATATTATCTGATTATTATTTGGGTGAATGAAAACAGAAACAGAAAAATAAATGAAACATCAGATTGACATCAAATTCCTAATTCCCTTAGAATGTCAGTTTTAGGTGGGAAAAATTAAAGCACTACTTAGTTAGTACTATAAATACTAGTATACCCACCCGTGCGTTGCACAGCTAGAATACAGCTATACATTATATTCAAATACAATTATTGATCAGTTGTTTTAAAATGGTCAATATAATTGAAATACAAAATGTTGAATGACTAAATTATAACTATTTGAAAAAAGTATATGCATATAATATAATGTAACTGTGAACTTATTTAAATATAAAACAAAGCATACCCGTATAATGAGATGTTGTAAACTCAATCGTAATATAACTGAAACAACAGACACATAGTAATTATACTGAATTGTATCCAATGAATAATAAATAAAAAGAGAATATTTGTAAAGATAACAGAAATAAATATTGGAAAAAAGGGGACAAATCCAGCATTATTATTAAAAGCTGAAAAAGCTTCAACGTATGACACAAATATTATGAATATGAATTATTATTAATTTAGAGGAGCCAAAATGATACATTACACCTCTAAAACTTTAAGTATGAAGTATCCATTGAATATAAAGTTTGTATACACTCCTTGTTATCATATTAGAAGATGTAGAACCTCTTAGGATGAAAAAAATGTAAATGTGGGCATTGAGAAAAGTGTATTCTCTTGTAAAACATACCTATTTACATTATATATATATATGTATATATATAATCACGCATGATAACACAAAACCACAAATTTTATATAATAAAGATAGCGTAATAGTTTGTCACACAAAATTTCCATAACTCGATAGTTGTAACTCAATAGATGAAGAAAGAATAATAGCAAATTAAATTAACAACTCATCATTGACTAAATTACGCATGTTCAATCACTCCAGTAGCAAATCAATATAAATAATTCAGACGTCAATGATATATAGAAACTCTTAAACAATGCCATAAAGTAAACGGTAATGTCAAAATATAAATCAACAACTCTATGAAATTATTAATTCAAACCAAGGAATGAAGCTATAACTAATGGTGATAATCAATAGAGAGACACAAAGTAATTCAAAATTTGACATGAAAATAATACTTACGTTGCATTGATAATTTTCAAAAAGTATTGAAAGTAATTACTAAATTAATAATATATTTAAAAAAGGATAAAATACCTTAAAAATAAATAACACGGTGATTTGTATTTCATGAAGAAAATACAGCAAAGTCCAAAGACGCCTACCTGTTAATATTTTGTATCAAAGGAACAAAAGAAAAAGTAATTAATTAGTTGAGTTTACAGAAATTTAGTAGAGAAAGGTAGAAAAAAGATACACCTATATTCAATATTCAAATTATGAAAAGAACATATTCACATACAACTTGCTGCAGTACATGTTGAAGATATGAAGAAAACTAAACCACTCTGAATAAAAGCTAAATGAACAAAAAATTATTATTATAACTCAATTATTACACTGTAAAAACACATAAAACACAAAAAATATAGATAGGATCAAGTATAAATTTTTTCAATATCAACTTTAACTCCCCACAAATAAATCCTAATAAACAGAGTATAAAAATAAAAGAAAGGAAAAAACCCATAAGCATACAAAGAACAAAATCCAAACACAATAAACTATAATACATGTGAAAAACATTGATTAAAAAAATAAGTCAGCCCGATGTCATAATGACATCAGCAGTCATAGGCGGGAAACCGAGGTCTAGACTCCCTTTTATTTATATTATGTAATAGATATAGATTATTAAAAATTATTATGTAAAATTAAAAATTTAATCTGACACTTAGTACTATCTGATTATTATTTGGGTGAATGAAAATAAAAACAGAAAAATAAATGAAACATCAGATTGACATCAGACTCCTAATTCCCTTAGGATGACAGTTTTAGGTGGAAAAAATTAACCCTTCACTTAGTTAGTATTATAAATATATAGATTATTATTTAGGTGAATGAAAATAAAAATAGAAAAATAAATGAAACGTCAGATTGACATCAGATTCTTAATTCCCTTAGGATCCCAGTTTGAGGCGGGAAAAAATAACCTTCTACTTAGCTAGTATTATAAATATATAGATTATTATTAGGATGAACAAAAATAAAAATAGAAAAATAAATGAGACATCAACTTGACATCATCATGACATCAAGTTCCTAATTCTTTAGAATGCCAGTTTTAGGCGGAAAACATTAACCTATTATAGTATTATAAATATATTACTATACAAAATTAAAAGATGTAATAAACAAAATTTTGAAAATTTGAAAAAAAGATTAAGGTGAGTAGATAATTAGATTATTAAAAATTACTATACAAAATTAAAAAATTAAACCGCCACTCAGTTAATATTATCCGATTATTATTTGGGTAAATGAAAATAAAAGCAGAAAAATAAATGAAATATCATATTGACATCAAATTCCTAATTCCCTTAGGATATCAGTTTTAGGCTGGAAAAATTAACCCATTACTTAGTTAGTATTATAAATATATAGATTATTATTTGGGTGAATGAAAATAAAAACAAAAAAACAAATGAAACATCATATTGACATCAGATTCTTAATTCCCTTAGGATGTCAATTTTAGGCCGGAAAAATTAACCCATCATTTAGTTAGTATTATAAATATATAAATTATTATTTGGGTGAATGAAAATAAAAACTGAAACATAAATGAAACAGTAGATTGATATCATATTCCTAATTTCCTTAGGATGCCAGTTTTAAGCGCGAAAAATTAACCCACCACTTAGTTAGTATTATAAATATATAGATTATTATTTGGGTGAATGAAAATAAAAACAAAAAAACAAATGAAACATCATATTGACATCAAATTCTTAATTTCCTTAGGATGTTAGTTTTAGGCCGGAAAAATTAACCTACCACTTAGTTAGTATTATAAATATATAAATTATTATTTGGGTGAATGAAAATAGATCGGAAGAGCGTCGTGTAAATAGAAAAATAGATGAAACATGAAACATTAGATTGACATCAGATTCCTAATTTCCTTAGGATGTCAATTTTAGGCGCCAAAAATTAACCCACCTCTTAGTTAGTATTATAAATATATAGATTATTATTTGGGTGAATGAAAATAAAAACAGAAAAATTCATGAAACATCATATTGACATCAGATTCCTAATTCCCTTGAGATGTCAGTTTTAGGCGGGGAAAATTAATCCACCACTTAGTTAATATTATAAATATATAAATGCGTGATTATTGTGAAGAGTGATTAGCGGG
This sequence comes from Nyctanthes arbor-tristis, assembly GCA_963692815.1. Classification (NCBI taxonomy): domain Eukaryota; kingdom Viridiplantae; phylum Streptophyta; class Magnoliopsida; order Lamiales; family Oleaceae; genus Nyctanthes; species Nyctanthes arbor-tristis. The sequence goes on along the minus strand of CAVNYN010229339.1, from coordinate 18,655 downwards.
GTTAACCAAAATGCAAAATTGTGACGGAAAATAGGTGTTTTGTTAATACCTGTATTATTGTTATTATAATTTCAAATTTGATGAATACTTTCAAATAAAAAGGTATTATTTTATTATGATTCTGATTCACTTTCATGCTTGTTTGCTTTTACCAAAATAAATTTTATTTTGTTATTAGAAATATTGAGAGCACCTACTCGAGCATTATGAAAGTTTATTTTCGCTTAATACTTCTATAATCTCCACATGCACTGAATCGTCAATGTTAAATTTGAACTAAATAATTATTATCTTATTGATTGATAAAGATACTCTTTTGAAATAATTAGTTTAAGCATTAGCTTAGTTATTGCATCTTTTATTTATATGATGAAAAATAATAGAATATTAATTAGGTTTAGCATTTCACCTCCTTTTCAAAATATTCGACATCTGAAGAATTTTATTTTATTTTATCATCTTATTTAGGTTAGAAAGAAATTCAAATATTCATTAAATCTGATTTTGCATTAAAAGTTATGTTTTACTTGTTTGTGAGTAAACGTATTTGGCCACATATCTATAATAATTTTAATTCATCCAAGTTCTTTGTTTTCTTAAATTGGAGAAAATTTAAGAATTCATTTCTTTTTATGACGCCTCTTAATTAAGAAAAGAGTTTGACAATTTTGTCACTTGACAACTATAACATTTCTTCTTGGTCAGTTAAGTATATTCTTCATTAAAAAACAACTCTATTTATCTTTTGAGTCAAGTGTAAATATTAAATGATCTATAAGAAGTGAGTTTTTGAAATTTAAATTGTTGACGAACTTCTATGTGATTTTTGTAAAAAATATACGTTATTTTTCAATGAAATGAGTACTTGAGTTTATTTTCGTATGAGAAATTTTCAAGAGATGTGTTATAAAAGAATAATCAATCTAAACTTTTTTAATTGAATTTTATTGATTTTATCTATACATAAACTTTCATTTTTTATCAACTTTTGAAGAAGAAAATGGTAAGTGTAACCATTTTGATATCGTGCTTATAACATATTATTTGAAATTCCTTGTTACTTGATGTTACTTTTAATAGTTTGCAGTAGTTTTATTGATATTAATTAGTATACATATACACGTAAAGTATGCATGCATATGATTGAAAAAATGTGTTTCACATGATTTCATCTTGATGTTAACATGATGTCATGTGTGGTTGGGTGCCTAGTATCATGTTGTCACCGAGTGAGAGTTTCGCACGTTGAACCGTCATGAAATAAGTATTGCATAGTTCCTATCTTGAGGAAAGAATGGAAAAAACGTGTTAGTGAAAACAATTCTTTGAAGATTCGGATTAATTTGCATAACACTGAAATTTTGAAATGAATAGAGTGAAGTAGATCAATGGAGAAGGTATATATATATGATTCCTTATTGGATTTTTGAATTCCCCACATATGTTATGCTTTGGGGTATCTAAAATTCCACCTTGTTGGATAAATCACTGAGACTAGTGATCTGTTATGAGGTTGCATTTTGATGTATACAATTTGGGTAAAGGAAGAGGTATGAAAAGACGTATTTAAATGGAAGATTATATAAAGACTTCATACGTGAGACCCTTATATATAGTCATTTTGATTTAAGTTGAATGTAGAGGTACACATATGGGTCTAATTGTAGTTTACACTTGTTTGATATCGTATAAAGATAGAAATTGGGAAAACTATGTAATTGATGGTTTGGTTAATGTGAATAAAGAGGTTGACCAAAGAAATATGCAAATGGATGGGATGATTTGATTCGACTGTGGGTTATATCATAATGATATGATATGGGATATTAAGACTTCTTAATTGATCCATTCAGCATTAGTTATTTCAATTTAAGTATTCTCTTCTCATTGTTTTGAGAAGCACCTGAATATCTTTGTAATTTGAGCTATTCTCTTCCACACTCTTTGTATTAGTGTAATGAGCTATTCTTTATTTAGATTTCTCCATTTCTCAATGTTCAACTGTTGTCTTTTCAACTCTTTCTTGCAAGCCTAATATATTGTTATAACTTGTTGTGTTTCACGATATCGTTCATTTAGCCAATGATTTGGGCATACATTTGTAAGTTTTCATGATCTCATGCTTTATTGCCTTGAGTATAGTTTTAATTTGAGCAAGGTATTGTCCATGTCCAATTCTTTGAGCTTCCTCTTGAGATAGCACCCAGTGGAGTTTCATCTCTAAAGAACTCTGATTTGTTTTTGTTATTCTATAGTCAAAGGATTTTGGTTTACTTTGTTATCTCTTGGTAATAACTTGACTTAAGCACAACTTGAGTTTCCTTGAGAACTTGTTTGATTTTGATGACTTGATTTTATAATATATCTTCAATCTCTCCTAACTTTAGTAGCTATCCATCTTGGATGTCTTTCAAGATGTCTCCTCATTTTGCTCAAACCGATTCTCTTTTGTGTTCTTTAAGTGTGACTTTACCAGCCATAGTATATATTAAGATGACTTTTCATGAAACACATCATCATGATGTAAGTCATCAAAGAAATCAGTTTCAGATGACTCTTCACCAAACATCGTCTGGCTTTTGGGTTCTCAAGCTAATCATTTGTATCAAGCAGTTGTAGATGTGGAAATACAACTTCAGAATCCTTTTGTATGCTTGAGTTTGATCATTTTCAAAGAGTTTTCTAGTAATTGCATTGTATACCTCAAAGTTCCACTTTTCTTCACTCTATTGTAATGGGCTTTCTTACCACGTGCATACCACGAAACATTGACCATGTACATACCATGAAACATTGTTTACTTATATTGTCCTAATGATTCTCTTCTTATGTAGTAATCTTCTTGGATTACTCTTGTCTCAAAACACATTCCTGTTCTTCTTTCCATACTATAGCTAAACAATGTTGCCTCTCTTCTTCTATGTTTATTAAGGCCTTGACATTTGCTCTATAATTCTTTTTGACCAGTCAAATTTTAAAAGGGACCTGTAAAGGTTTTTCTAACCAACCTTGCATTGCGACTACAAAACCCTTACACTCGAGTATGAATCTGTAAAGATTTTAATCCTTTCATTTTAGATTCTGAGACTTCTCTAATCAAATTGATTCAGAAGTTTCTTATTAGAGAGCTTTCACTTTATCTAAGTACTTTTTATCATCATCTCATTTGACTTGAGTGGCGATAGCTCGTTCTCGATGAGTTGCAATGTGAGCTCATTCTTCTTTTAAAATACTAGTTAGTCTTTTAAGTCTTCTTTCATATACTTGTGTCTCTATTGTGCTCAAGCCACTTTTCTTCAGTTATTGACTTGAGCGCATACATAGTTTTTCGTGCCTTGATTTCAATTTTCTCCAAGTTCTGGCGTCTTGTGGCCATGCCACTTTTTCTATGTTAATTATTTCTTACAAGTTTTTACCCTGGAAATGATTCATACGGTGAAAGAGAAAGATATTTGAAATAATATCTATATATGATGATAATGAATTTTAAGTTCGAATGTTAAATCCAACATAAATTCCCAAAATCACAATATAACCGATGTATAAGTAATCCGAGAAAGTTACAAGATAATTATTAAAAAAAATGTAATATATTATTAAAAGTTTTCAATGAATGATAATATGATTATTTCAATAATCGTCAATAATGTTAATAGTAATCTTATATATGTACAGAATTTAATGGTTAAAGTATTTTGGGTACTTTTCATACTCTTATTATATGTGTCTGAGATGAATAATCCATTAGTAAATTATATTAAAAGACTGTTAGATCTTTGATGCTATAACTTGATAAGTATATGAAAGATATGAACTCTTTGAATAGTAAATTTAGTTGGTAACTAAATTGGAGATAATATGATACTAATACATATGATAAAATGATTGATAGGGTTCTTATATTGGGTTTATATGTAATCTTTGGGTATCAACAATTACAATTTTGTTGGGATAGTTTCAGGTAATGAATCAATTGTTTAGTGATTTTCTTTGATAAGGAAACACAATGATAAGGTTTATAGGTTGCCATGAGAAATGATTATAAATGTTGATATTAGTTACTAATTTCTCACATAATTGGGATCGTACTTTGGCTAAATTAAAATTTTAAGCTCGTGTGAGATTTAAGTTATGGATGATATTTATCATGTACATGTAGGGGAACGAGTTATACATGTGATGAAAAGCATGATAATACGGAAATATGATGATGTTGATAAATTTGGGAGACTAGAAGGTTATGTACTTTGAGATCTTTTAAACTACTTGACTGATATGATTATATGCAAAATAAGATTGATGAATATATAAGATTGATTTTCAAGATGACATGGAAGATATACGTACTGTTTAGGTTAAATATGACTTTTACAGTCATATCAACTATATGAAAGAATATCCAAGTAGATATGGTAATTTTAGAATATATAGTGATATTAAGGGAGATGTACTATCATTTGAGGATTCTTTAGTTTGATATCATAACAAGCACAACAGATGTTTGTAATTCTTTTTGGGGTGCTAGTAATGAAATGAGATACTCGTGATGTAAAGATATTGAAAATTTTGATACTTTAATAGATGAGTTAAGTATATAATTCAATATGATTGACACGATAAACTATATTCATGATTTGATGAATGGTAATACTTGGAATTAATCTTAATATGAAATATTCAAAATACAAGGCGACGCATGATAAGAACGTAGTGATGGAACTCTGGATTCATAACACTAGTCTTTCAAGGGGAGGAGAATTTCATTAAAATACTTGTTATAGTTACCATAACAATATACGGGAACAAGAATATTCTTGTGATAAGATTTAAAACTTGATACCATTTCTTTAAGGGGAGGAGTACGCTATTGAAAAACTTATTACAATAATTATAACTAATAAATTAAGAAAGTTTGAAATAATACGAGAATTTCGAGAACGAAATTTCTTTAAGGGGAGGAAGATTTGTAAAGTCCCAAATCTAAAAGTATTATTTTTATAATTTTACGGAACATGTGGACATTTAATATAATTGAAAGTTAAATTATATTTCAAATACTTTTATTAACGGGTTGAGAATTTTAAACGTTATTAACAATTCAAAAATAATGAGATAATGTAATTCTATGCAGAATACGTTAATATTAATACGTCGTTAACTTTAAAATAATATAAGTTTTAATTAGTAATTTTATTAATCTCAGAAGTGTTTTAATCGAATATTTTATTAAAGATTCACGTGGTTACTAAGAATTTATTAAAAGAATATTATTTGACATACCAAAAACTAAGAATTTATTAAAAGAATATTATTTGACATACCAAAATTAAGTCGACATGTGGGTCGGTAAAAAGGAAAAAAAAAAGAATTACGTGGAAGCCACAAATTAATTGTGGTAGCACTCCACAATTAACATTTGCTTATTAAAAAAAATGTTTGCTTATAAATATGGGTTCAAAGGCCCCCAAAACGTAAAACAAGAAGGGGGAAAGGGAGCTGCGTGCAACTCCCCATTTTCGTTAACAAGGGGGCTCAAGATGGTAACGGGGCGGATTCCGGGCGGTTCGGCTCCGCCCCACCGCCCCGACTATTTCGGGTCAAAGCAGTTAGGGTTGGGGCTCGGGTCAGTTCGGGGCAGAAAATTGCACTGTTTAAATTTTTTTATTTTTTATTTTATTTTTTTTTTTTGAGATTTGAGGGTGAATTTTGGGGTTTCTACACTACCTGAAATTAGAACTTGAAATTCACAACAAACTCAATTTTTTAAACAAAATTTAGGGTTTTGTAATTTCTTTTTTTTAATAAAAAACACTAAACGGATTGGGGTGGATTGGGGTGAGCTTGATCCGCTCTGCCCCGTGACCTGTGGTGGGTCAGCAGATCATGCCCCGATCAACCCCGCCAACTCGCGGGGTGGCATTTTTTCGCCCCGTTCAGATCAGGCCACTGTTTGTAATCGGTCGGGTTAGGGTAAATTGCCATCCGTCTCAGCAGCCTTGGTTCTATTAGCGGGGAGGTGCACCCTCATTGTATAGAAGGCTCGCCCTCCTTTTACTAAGGGGTGCGTCCCTATGTATTTTGTAGGGGTGCACTTCTATCCTTTCGAAGTTATACCTATGTTTAATATAAGTGTGTTTTGTCTCACTCTATATGTTGGTCGGGTGCAATTTTAATGGCGGAATAAATAACCTTTTTATTAAAGATTGGAAATGAGTATGAGGTTGACAACTCGGTAAGTATTTAACTTCGATTAATTATTACATTGTCCTAGTTAAATGTTGAGGAGATAAATAAATAGGAAATCTTATATATACAAATGTTAAAATAAACTTGATAAAGTGTGAGAGATATTGATGGCCTGTGCAATGCAATGTCTAGAAGTACTAAGACTACTAATGTCATCAGATAACTACAGACTGAGGTAAGTAACGATTCAACTACAATTTAAGACAATAGTATTATGTGCTGCTATGTGACAGCGTGATATTTAAATATCTGTCATACCCTACAATATTTATATGATATATTTATTATATTTATTATGAGACGTACAAGTTGGGTATGACTTAATTGGCACAATTGAGACATATGATGTTGAACATATGATGTGATATGATATATGCATATATATGAGAAATGATGATAAAGATGAAAATATGCATGTGGCATATTGATTGACACGAGACACTATGGGAGATGGTGTGATCACTGTGCAGTTACATCGCATTGTATTTGTCGTATGGGTATATACAATTACGAGTGTTGGGGGCCCGACGACTGGCTAAACAGGTATATACATCGGACGCTTTGTTGAGACCCGGTGGTTGTACGTTATGGTCAGGCCTTGGTTATTTGATGATATTGGTAAGTCATTGTCGTCTCCCGAGCTGAGTTTGAGGCAACGACGGACATGTTGAAGGATTTCTGAGTCGAGTTGATACTATGACGGACCCTTGGGCAAGGCATTATGCATAGGCTTTTTGATTATGAGTTCATACGGCGTTTTACATGGGAATATGGGCCCTATTTGCATTGCAATGTGCGGAATCATCATATGCATATGCATAATGTTACTCACTGGGCGTTAGCTCATATAGTTTTGCATTGTAGGTATGATAATGCAAGTAATGAAAAGTGGTGACAACTTCAATGTGAGCAGATGACTGTGTACGAGAATCTTGACCGTAGGCATTAAGGGTCTACTACCAGAGGCACCCTAAAGGTTACGATCATTTTATCTTAAAATATAGTACTACCTTATAAATGTAAAGTATTTTATAAAGACAGTCATCAATCTTTCCTGCCCTTGTTGAGAAGTAAAGCTTATTCATGGTTGAGCAAATACATTTTTATTAAATTACCTTACAAATATATTCTAGCACTTTGAAGATAAAATCTATATGCCTTAAATTATTCTTCGATAAAATATATCTCGACTCAACTAGTTTATTATTTTTCAAAAATTTTGATGTATTACAATATTCGAAAAGACTATTTCTCGAGTAATACAGAAATGTTAGAATATTCAAGTGTGTTACAAAAGTAATATTAGTTCCTGTCATGTTATAATTTTTTAGTGCTCGAGATATACCTACATAGTGTATAATTAAGCGTAGAATCCCTCAATCGACTTGTTTATTCACACACATCAATTAATTGGGAGATTGCAATCAAATTCGGGGACCGCACCACTTATCTTTCATGCAGAACCATCCAAAAAATGGGAACCACTCTTTTTTTTTTTTTTGAAAGGAAATTTATAATAATATCATCCAATAGTCCCCTATGGAAAAATAATCAGAAATGAAAAGCGGACATTATCAATTCAGTACATATTATGAGACAACGAAATTGAATTAGCTGCAAAACAATGAGCTATCATGTTTCGATCTCTCGGGATATGATAGCAAGAGCCACATTTACCAACCAGAAGAAATCCACGAATATCTCTAATTAGCAGAGTGATAGGTGCGTCACGAGCTTCCTTCAAGAGATGTTGCACGGCCACAAGCGCATTTGTCTCAACTCTTCTCAGCCTAAAACTGTGCAGCAAACAATAAGCCCTCCAAATGAAATTTTTGTTATTTTATTCAAATTAAACTAAGCCTCTTTTCCGAATGAAAATTCCGTCTACGTGTCATCTTTTATATTTAGGTTGCAAAAATAAATGATGGCCCCAACATACTTGGGAAATGTTATATATTTACATGATGTGGCGTCAATATAATAGTGATAGTTCGAGTAAAAAAGAGCATTCCTTACTAAGACGAGATCATATATTCGAGTCTATACTGGAATCCCGTCTAAATTTCCCCAATTGTATCTCAAAAAGAAAAATGGAAAAAAGAAAGAAGAAAGAAAAATAAAAGATGTAACGTCAGTTTTTGCCGCACCATAGAAAAAATTGTGAGCATATTAAATTGTTAGATTTACAAATTCAAACTTTATATATATATATATATTATCTTTTTATTTTTTCTCTCCTTTTATTCACTTTCTTCTTCTTTAATGCACCTAAAGAATTCAATAATAAATATGGTAAAGGAATATAGGGCCCTTTTGTTTAAAAGATGTGTCAGTCTCATCTAGTTTCGATCTTTCGCTAGACGATTATGTGACGAGAGATTATTAAAAACTCATATGTGGGTGGCATTTACATTTGAGTCCCAATAATATCATACTACATAGGCGTTTAACAGAATAAATTGAGCTAGACGTCTGGTAAGAGATATTTTTACAACTTCATCCCTTTAACGTCATTTGGTCTTACTCAAAGCGAGATTGAAATTTAACATCATGTAGTCAAGCTGAGAATCACAAGAGAATGGGAAAAAACTTTAGTATTCTTGATCAATTAAGAACCTATATGTGAGTATTGAGACCCAAATTAAATAATAAATTAAGTTCTTGATTGGTTTGGAGCACTGAATTTGATGCTCCTAGAGTATTGAAGGTTTTCTCAAGAGAATGGGCCATACACTTCGGCTAGGTTGCACTGAAATCAACAGGGCATGACACGAGCAAACATCGTTTTTAAAAAAATTTAAACAAATATTACGAATTTAAAATTATAATTTCAATTTTTAACTTCAAAATATTATTTAATATTTATTAATTACCAAAATAACAAATTCAACTTGATCGACCTAAAATTTTTATTATATATATATATATATATATAAACATTTTTATCTCAAAACAATTACTCATAATTTACAAATTAACAACAAGAGGGGACGATTCTTTAATTTATAAAATATTTTTGAATTCAATTGCAAACGAAGATGACAGATGTTGATTTTTTACATCTACATATTAACTTAGTTTTTAAGGTAACTTCTTCCGAGTCCCGCTATGGAGAGTATTACTCTCTCCTTAAGGAGAGTACACCCCTGTGTGGCTACATCTAATTGGGACTTGGAGGATTAAGGGTCCCTCAAACTCTAATCACATGCAGCCACACAAGAGGTGTACTCTCCTTATGGGGAGAGTAATACTCTCCTTAAAAAATTTGAACTTCTTCCCGTAAAAAAAAAAAAAAAGGTGGAAAGAAAAATAAGATTAAATTTTAGTTTAAGTTAATTTTAAATTAACTTTTAATTAGATATACTAAATTAAGATGCTATTTTCGTGAAAAGTCTATAAATATATTTTGTATAGAAGAGTTGCTCTCTAGTTATTTTCCAAAAAAAAAAAATGAGTTTCTCTCTTGAGTTTTCAGAGAGTTACTAATTTACTAAAAAATAGAAATCCTTTTTTAGAGTTTCTGAAATATTTCCAACACAAAATACTGGTTTTTTTATACTTTCCATGCTTCGAGTGCCTCCAAAGAGAGGAGTACTCTCCCCTCCATTTGACCCTCGGTAATTGGGGGATCCCCTGTAATTGGGAGATCCGCCCTTGATCCCCCCAATTACCGGCCATGTGGAGTAGAAATTCACCAATTTTCATGGAGAAAAATGAATGGAATGGAACCAAAACGTGTAACATGCTGACCCGTAAAAAAGGCAATAAATCAAAAAGAAACCAAAAAAAAAAAAAAAACAAAAACAAAAACAAAAACAAAAGGTCAATAATAAATGATGATTGCATATCTGAAAATGACAATATATAGAATTGCGTTAATTACATACATATGTTGCATCATGAATCATGAGTCTCAAAATTTTTGTCCAGTACAACAATGTATAATATATATATATATATATATATATAGATGACTTAACAATACTGAAAATTACATGTATGTTTGGCTTATTTTTGCTTTTTCTATCATATTACGAGGAACGATGAATTTGTTTTGACTTTTGATATGCATTTTTTTTTTAAATTACAAAGGAGAGATAGGGAAGGCGAGGAGAAATAAGGGAAATAGGAGAAGGGTATGCGTGGTTCAAATTCGGGACCTCTTAATTAAAACATGAGAACTTAACCACGGTAAAACTTGTTCAAACCACTTTAATATATGTTTTTCATAAAATTGATTGGTAATATATGTCGGAAATATTATGGAGGGCAAAAAAATGTATTTCTCATCATGTACGCTCGAGAGGCACTGTTTGAGATAGGAAATTTTCCACAGTTTAATTTTCGCCAAACAAGTGTGTAAACAAGTATGTAAAGTTGAAATTTCCCTTTCACGACAAAAAAAAGAAAAGATAAAGAAAGAAAAGGAAAAATAAAAGAATTCGGGAAAGTTTGTACATACATTTCCATTGATATACTAGTGCTACTCCCCACAAAAATAACTCTTCTTATTTTTATAGAGAGTAAGAAAGTTCATGATTTAATAGTATTGAAAAATAAATTTAAGAGTGGTTTGAACAAGTAGTGCAATTAGTTAGATATTCACGTTCTAGGTGGAAGGTCAGTTCAAACCACACATACCCCTCCCCTATGCCCCGTATTAAAAAAAAAGGAAAAAAGAAAAAATTAATTTAAGATTATCTTTAAATTATCATTAAAATGAAAAATAAATTTGAAAGTAGTTAACCACGGAAGGAAATAGAAGATATTACACAAATTGTTTTAGCGAAACTTTCAAATTCACCAAATTTTATTAAGTACACGTTCATTTCAGCTTCTATTTTGTTTGAAAAACAGTTAACAATCAAATTTCATTTTCAATCACGTATAATTATTGTTTATAAAAAAAAAATAAAATATTATTTTTGACATTTGTCTACAATGTTTCCTTCCTTCTCCTACACTCCATTACATTTTTCAAAATAATGACTTCACAAGAAAGTTAAACTTAGCGTCCATCCAACTAATGAAATAGATCGAGCTCCGAACTACACTAGAAAACATCAATTTAGCGTGCCCAAAATTACTAGTCCATGGTAAAAAGTACTCTAGTCCTTCAAAGTTGTACGGTAGTTTATTTTTATTTATTTATTTATTTTTTTTAAGTTTTATCAATTATGAATGTTTGCCAAAAAAAATAAATAAATAAATAAAAAAATAAAAAAGCCAGAGAGAGAGAGAAAAATTATGAATGATGGTGAAATTTAAATTAACCAACCAACTCGTGTGATACTTATGAATTCCGTTTTTCCCCCTCGCTTTTATGTGCTTTTAGTTTAGACTAGATTTTCACCCATGCTACCCAAACAAATTATATGTAGTCGTTAATACGTAAGATTGAATAACGTATGATCATAGGCTATCAATCATAATATTTTGTTATCTTATCGTAAACTAATAATTGTTAATTATAAACTATTTATCAAAAACTATTTTATTTATTTATTAATTGAGTGAATATATTAAAACATTTTTAAATATGTAAATAAAGTTTGTGTGATAGGAATAAAAGATTGTTAAATAATTACAAAATAAGTAACTTAATAAGTACTTGATATTTGGTTAGGGGACTAAGCTTAGGTACTGGGACCTAGAGGTCCTAGGTTCGATTCCCTTATATAGGATATTTTCTACATTTTATTATAATGTATATTCCCACTATATGTGGGTTTGTGTAGTTGATTTTCTTAGCTCTGTGTTTCAATAATATAAATATCTATGCCCATTTACACTGCTATAATGCAGATTTGTAATTGTACTTTAAAAAAAATGCAATTGGTATAATCAGTCCAATTTTTTTTTTTAAAAAAAGTTTTTAAAATAAGTGGTCATAATAAGATAATGAATGCACCTATATAAAATAAACTAAATTATGTTTGACAAATGATAAGATTGAAAATAATCCGGAAGAATTATTTTAATTATTTTCAACATGTATCTGATAAAAATCTGTTCAATAAAATAGTAAACTAATAACTTGTGACTTGAGTAGATTGCAAAAGGAATTAAAAATGATTGAAAAAAGTAAACTATTATATAAATAACACCCATATATACTTGATTTCGTTTCAAAATCTAAATATTTTTAACTAAAGGGAAAATCAAAGAATTATAAAAGACGACATAAGATGTTAAATTCAAACAATAACTATATATAAAAATCGGCGAAACAGGAAACTCTCCCAATCTTGGACATTTTTCCTATCTAAAAAATTAAATCTTATATGTCGATCAGTAATTTTAAATGAAACCAGATTATCACAAAATAAGAATCTTTTCTTAAAGAAAGAAGAAGATAAGGGAAAATTGAAATCAGAATAACTAAATCTAATTAAATCAATTTTTAAATTAGAAAAGCAAGGATAGAGATGATCACAGGAATTACTGCAACGAAACTAAAAAGTCTAAAATATCCCTTCAAAATGTAGTTTTAGAGGAAAAATTGCGGTACAACAGTACCACATACTACTTTATATATATATATATATATAGATTTTGACAAGGGATACTTAACACAACTTTTTCTGCATGCATATTATACAGAGCAAATTTGGAAAAATGAAACAATTTTCGTGGAGAATATTGAATCAAAATTCCAATGGAACCAAGGCGCCTAAAATGCTAGAACAGCCAATAAATCAAGAAAAAACAAAGTCCAGTACTCCAGACATGCATATGCTTCATTAATTCTCTTTCACCAATTTAAAAATTTTTGTCCACTACAAATATGTAAATGTACTGATGATTGTAATTCTAAAAAATTGGCATACTACAAAGATGTAAATATACTGATGATTGTAATTCTAAAAAATTGGCATACTTTTGTTTTTTTTCTCGATGGTTGTATATAAAGAACGATGGATTTGTCTTGATATGCATTTATGGTAATTAAGATAAAGTTGACAGGGTTGGAAATATTTTGGACGGCAAACATACTTTTCTTATGCACGTACGTACACTCTGCTTGAGATGAGGAAAATTTCAACAATTTCATTTACACCAAACAAGTGTGTGTGAGTATGACATGACATGACATGACATGACATGACAAAAAATAGACATTCGTATTTCCCATTATCATTGAGTGACATGCATGTACTTGCAAACGTGACCTAGAGAAAATTTTCAAGTATTCAATGTTCTCAATTATTAATCAACTAGTACATTACCGAAATAAAAAATGTTAATTTTCTCTATAACACTTTATTTATCAATTATAGACACTTGTAAGAAGAATTTAGTCACAGTAGAATGAAGTCAATATTTTAATTTAATACAAAACTAGATTTTTTTCACCCATGTGTTGCACGGTAGAGTTAGAGTGTACATTTATATCAAAATTGACGTGTGAGTGTGGACATTATTTTATAAATAGAGTACAATATACCAGTTGCATTATATAAAATTATGAATTGATATGCGAATTATAATTTAACATGGAATATTTGTAGTAAAATGTCTGAGTTCATAATTCTGGCCTCCTCCAAACTCGTTGTGCAAATTCACACGTCCAACCTATATAAAATTGTAATAATTAATAGTCAAATAATTAGAGATGACAATTTGACCTATCGATCTATAAACCCGTAGAGACATGCCTCTAATATGATTGATCCGTCACGCATAATCGAAAAATGTGTAGAAATTATCAGAGATGGCAATTTGACTAATCGACCATTAAATCCGTAGTAGTTTATTTTTATTTTTTAATTATATTATTTTTTTGAAAGGATTTTTCTGTCGAATTGAAAGAATCAAGTTATTATATTAGTTAATGTTGACAACTTTAAAATTTTAAATAAAAGTTTTGTTTTATTCTACGTTCATCAATTAATAATGCGTTGCATATAACATTAATTGAAAGGGGAAAAAATTTATGAGTCCTTTTGTGGGTCATGGTGGCGTCCGAACCCATCCCATGACCCGACTTGTCTTGACCCGCCATATGAATTTGTAGGTTTGGGAAGGGTCTAAGTGACTTCAAGACTCATCGGGCGGGTCCAGAGAATGGCTAACCCGCCCTATTACTATCGCTATAAATAATCATATCACAATCAACTATTACAACTATAAGTTTAATCTTTCACTCCTGCGTTGTACGTGAAGACTAATTTTCAAAAATGTTCAATAATAATGAATAATATATATATATATAAGGGCACTTAAGTTGTCTTCTTATTTTTCCCACCTATTTCAGTGTTGTAACTATCGTAGTCAGTCTTTTGCGGTACCTTTTGAAATGTAACCGCACTGTCTCCTGCCACAGTCCATTTGATTTTTGGGCTAAGTGCACTGTTTTCTCGAGCCCAAAATCAACTATCTTGTATAGGAAAAGGCTGTTAACTGCAATTGGGCTGAAAATCAATAGTTAGGCCAATAAAAATTATGTTACATGCATTCCAACTTTCACTTTTATATAGACTCAACTAAATAATATTATATTCTTAATTCGATGTGGGATTTCATCCTCCTTAAATCACATATCTTCTATTTTAATTTTATAAAGTACACCTACAGTCTTTGTTTGCTATCAACCCGATATACGACACAATTCAATTATCTTTGAAAATTACATTTCTAACATCCACTTTTATAACACTCAACATTTTTCTATTTTATTATGTAATCCGATGTGAGAATCTGTACATCCTAATATGCATATATTATTATATATATTTGTTTTAAAATAACACTCATATTATATTTGTCTTTATTAGTTATTACATGGATATCTCTTCATTAGAAAATATTATATTCTTAATCCGATGTGGGATTTCATCCGCCTTAAATCACATATCTTCCATCTTAATTTTATAAAGTACACCCTCAACCGTTATTTATTATCAACCTAATATGGGACACAATTCAATTCTCTTTGGAAACTGCATTTCTAATATCCACTTTTATAACACTCAACATTTTTCTATTTTATTATGTAATCTGATGTGGGAAACTGTACATCCTAATATACACATATTATTATATATTTATTTTAAAAAGACACCCATATTAAATTTATTTTTATTAGTTATTACATGGATATCACTTCATTAGACAATATTATATTCTTAATCCGATGTGGGATTTCATCCGCCTTAAGTCTATCTTCTGTTTTAATTTTATAAAGTGCACCCTCAGCCGTTGTTTGCTATCAATCCGATGTGGGACACAATTCAATTCTCTTTGAAAACTATATTTCTAATATCCACTTTTATAACACTCAACATTTTTCTATTTTATTATATAATCCGATGTGGGAATCTGTACATCCTAAGATGCACATATTATTATATATATTTGTTTTAAAAGGACACTCATATTAGATTTATGTTTATTAGTTATTACATGGATACATCTTCATTAGACAATATTATATTTTTAATCTGATGTGGGATTTCATCCGCCTTAAATCTCACATCTTCCATTTTAATTTTATAAAGTACACCCTTAGCCATTGTTTGCTACCAACTCGATGTGAGACACAATTCAATTATCTTTGAAAACTGCATTTCTAATATCCACTTTTATACACTCAACATTTTTCTATTTTATTATGTAATCCGATGTGGGAATTTGTATATCCTAATATCCACATATTATTATATATTTGTTTTAAAAGGATACTCGTATTAGATTTGTGTTCATTAGTTATTACATGGATATCTCTTCATTAGACAATTTGTAAAATTTCTAACCACATCTCTAAAAAAAAATAAATCCGACCGCCCTGAGAAAAATTTCTAGCTCCTCCCCTATTTTTTCCCCCAATTTTTGTTGCAAATTCCCTTCTCTTTCTTCCTATATTTCCCTTTTGAGTGCCTGGGATTTCTTATTTCCTAATTTACTATTCTAATTGTTAATTCTCTCTGTGCTTTTGATCATTTCCTAATCCGCTGTTCTAAGATCTCTACTATATGCATTTTAATTTCCTGAATCAACACTAAAATTTCTGTGATAATGCATACTAATTTCCTAAATCAATGTTAAAATCTTAGCGATTTATTTTCTTTGACAAAGGGGAGTTCATATGAACTTGGGCAATTGATTCCAAGGTTCGATTGGTTGAGAATTTGGTCTAGAGGCTGTAGTAAATTTAAGAATTTGGTCTAAATACTTAAAGTGAATTCAAGAAGATATCAGACAAGTAGAAGAATACTGGAATGGTGAAAAATTTAGTTGGATTATCTATTTTTAAAAAATTCGGTCGTTTGAATTAAAACTTTCAATAAATCTCTCAACTATTTATTTTTCTGAATTATTTTTACTATATTAATTCAATATATCACACACTCTATCTTATTTATAGTGTAGATCTATTAGTTCATAAGAAATTTCAGATCTTATTATGTATAGATATTATATTGTCATCGCTTTAATTGACTAATACAAACTAAGGTATGTTATTTTTATTTATCTCGAATTAGAGTCGTACGCTTTACTTCAAGTATTTTTCCTAGACACATGCATTCTTTATTTATGGATTCTTTATATGAGTTTGACTCCTTTATTTTAACAAAGGACATGAATATGCCTACTCCAATTTCTGTTATATAAATCTAATCTGATATTATTGTTGTTTCAAGTTTCCATGGATATAGTCATTCTTGGCTAGGGGAAGTTTTCGTGTTTGACTCCTATAGTAGCAGTCATACTGTACAGGTGATGATTGAAGTCTTGTCTTTTTTACTCTTAAATTACATTGAAAATTTTTGATATAATATCTGGTATCCATGTTTTGTGCTGCTTTGAAAGTATATGTTTCAAAGTTTCAAAATTTTCTTCATTTCTCCCTTAGAATTTGATGTTATTGCATCATGATCAAGTATTGTTAGCTAATTTTTATGTTTTATGCAATTATGACATGATAGAAAATAAAATAAGAAAAAACTTATAAGGAAGCACTAGAGGTTTTTAAGTATGATTGGTGGTGTTTCGCAATAAATAATGTAATCTTTTGAAAGCTAAATCACTCATTTATTATTATTATTATTATTATTATTATTATTGCTTCCTTATCTTTTACGGGGAGATATAAACAGGGAATTCATTTAGGTTCTCAGAAAGTTGGAGAATACAGGATTTGGATACAACTGGTTTGAGGGCCACGTGTTAGAGTGAATTTCTTACCATTAGAGCATAGTATTTAAGCTTTTACACTTATTTTTAAATGATATAGCCTTCAACGAAAAACAATCATGAGGATTGATTATCCAAAATCTAGAGCTTTAATTTAGTTTGAGAGATCAAGAAAAGACTCACTTTTAAATTGGGTTCTTATTGAAATTTGGATCCAACTAATGTGTCGGTAGCTTTTCAAAATATCCATTAAAATCTTTGTTATTTTTGAATAAGTTTCTTATTTTTGCCTTCATTATCTCTTTTTTGGTAATCATATAATGTACAGAATCAGTTTTACCAACTATCTATATTTTGAGTTTTTTTAGCGAGTTGTATGGAAATATTTTATAGACATCATAAATATTATTTGTATATAGGTTGTTGGATATTATTATAGGCTTAATTAGAATATGTTCGTTAGGTTCACATATATGATAAAAGTTGTGTTTATAAATTGGTCAAAATTATTATATTACTATGTCAAAAAATGTTAAAAAGAAAAATAAAAGATAAAATGACTTGGTGCTAAATGTCTTAGTTTAATCCCTCGAGAAAAATTAGGGAATTACAAATGCATCATAACTATATTACCTTTTGTTAATTTCCTCTCATATTTAGCAAACAATTAACTCACTTAATAATTAAATAAACAGTGCCATAGTCAATGAATTTTAGGATTCCACAATATATCTAAATAAGAGGGAAAAAATTTATTAAGATACTATATAGTCAAGTCATACCATATAGTGTCAGATTGAGACTAATTATTTGACACAAGCCTATATCATCAAGTTGATCAATATATTAGAGATTATTCATTCTGAAAGTACAGTGAAATATATATTGGATTTTTTTCATTTTTAAGATCGGAAGAGCGTCGATGGTCTATTCTATTTTCACTTATTATTTTTAGAATGTCTTCCCGTGTAACGCACGAATGCAGTACTAGTAAAATATTAGACAAATACACATTATCAGATTTACATAGCAAAAGTAATAAATATACTGTTTTAATTTAGTATTTGACGTATTAAATTAATGTTTTATTAATACTATATTAATAAAACATTAATTTAATACGTCAAATACTAAATTAAAACAGTATATTTATTACTTTTGCTATGTAAATCTGATAATGTGTATTTGTCTAATATTTTACTAGTACTGCATTCGTGCGTTACACGGGAAGACATTCTAAAAATAATAAGTGAAAATAGAATAGACCATCAAG
>CAVNYN010229338.1:0-20760 GCA_963692815.1 Nyctanthes arbor-tristis | reverse complement strand
CATTTAGTACTTTTTCTATATGTGATATTTTAATTTAAATTAAAATATCACATATAGAAAAAGTACTAAATGTGATGTTTTTAACAATGTGACGTTGTAATTGATTGTGCCTTTTTCTATGCAATATATATGAGTTTTTCAATAAAATATGAGATTTTTTAATTATTAAGCGTGATTTTTTTTGATATAATATGCTACTTTTATTCAAGTGTGACTTTTCCAATGTTATATGTCACGTTTTAATCAAGTGTGGCTTTTTCTATATAATATGTGACTTTTTAATCAAGTGTAACTTTTTTATAAAATATGTGACTTTTTAATCAAGTGTTACTATATAATATGCAACCTTTTAATGAAGAGTGAATTTTTAAATGTAATATGTGAGGTTTTAATCTAGTGTGAATTTTTCTATGTAATATGTGACTTTTTAATCAAATGTAACTTTTTAATGCAATACACAACTTTTTAATCAAATGTAATTTTTTAACGTAATATGTGACCTTTTAATCAAGTGTGACTTTTCGATACAATATGAGACTTTTAATCAAGTGTAACTTTAATTGAAAAAGTTACATGTATTGTGATTTTTTACAGTTGACTCTAAATCACGTTTGTAATAAATGTCAAATAATCATTATGCGATTTTTTTAATTGAAGAAGTCACATGTATTGTGACTATTTTAATAAGTCACGTATAAAGTAAATGTCAAATAATCATATGTGATTTTTTAAAATATAAAGTTACATGGCACGTGATTTGTCTGTAAATCTAATTTTAGTACGTACACGACTTTTTAATTGAAAAATTTACACGGAATGTGACTTTTTACAAATGACTCTTAAGTCACTTTTTAGTAAATACTAAATAATTATTATTCGACATTTTTAAACAAAAAGTTACACAACACCTAATTTTGTGTAAATCTATGATTTTAATGTGTGTGTGTGTGTGTCTATATATATATGCGAATTTTTAATTGAAAAAGTTATATAGAATATGACTTTTTACAATTGACTTTAAGTCAAGTATGTAATAAATATCAAGTAACCATTATGTAACTTTTTAAAATAAAAAGTTACACAAGACGCGATTTTTGTGTAAATCTATGATTTTACTTGTATGTGACTTTTTAATTTAAAAAATTACATGTGATGTGACTTTCTAAAATAGACACTGGGTCACGTATGTAATAAATGCCAAATAATTATTTTACGTTTTTTTGACATAAATAGTTACACTATTGTAACAAATTATGGCACACTTGAAACATGTTACTAGTCTTGAATAAAAATGTGACTTTTTAATTTTGATAGATCACTTTTAAATTAAATGTGACACAATCTATATCATATTTTAATATGCCTTTTTTATATATGATTTTTAATTAATTATGACTTTTTGATTTTTATATATTAATTTTTAGTTTATGAAAAAGTGATAAATAATATAATATAATAATTAATTAATAAAAATAAACCAATTCAATAGAAAATGAACTTTTAAGTAAATCACAAAAGAAAGGAACAGGGGCCCAGTTACTGTTATCCTTGCGCACATGATTGGATTTGGTCAGTCAATACTCCACCGTATGTTTACCAACCCTACTCGACCGTATGTTTACCGCTTTCTAATGTTTAGACGTGTTTTTTTAAATTCTTTTTTATATTGGGGTATTTGTCTAAAATCCCCCTCTATTAATGACATGAATTGTTTGGAACTAATTGCAAGGGTTGTTATACACCATTACTAGGTTTTGGGTATATTACATATATGTAAATTGGGAAAAAATTTCGGTACTCTAAGAGTACTGAACTCGATATTCCTAACTAATTAAGAATCTGCATGTGGATTCAAATGTCTCAATTTGTTATTTAATTTGGGTCTTGAATCCCACATGTGAGTTTTTGATTAGTCAAGAGTACCGAGTATTCAGTACTCCTAGGGTATCAGAGTTTTTTCCAGTAAGTTGTAACAAAACAAGGATTAAGACGATTACTTTCAAGGAAAAAAGACGATTGTGTTGTCTTTTCATTATTTAATTCATATTTTATCTTATTTATTATGATTCAAATTCAAACAAAAAATAGCATTTACTTCTTCTTTTATTGGCATTTAATAAAAAGAATTTTTGAATCTAAATATTTATAGTTAAAAATAAATTGAATGGACTTATATTTCATCTATTAAAGTAGTCATACGTAAATTTATCTTTAAACAAGTAGCATATTTAAATTAAAGTTAACAAGGAAGATCGAAAATCAAATATATTTTGGTGATGACTTTTTTTGGTGGCATTTAGACTCCTCGAAAACCTGCGTAAATGTCCACTACACAGTAAATAAAATTGTGTGTTGATTTTTATAGTTGAGTGGTATTAATAAAAATATAAGACCACGTGCAAAGCACATGCTATATACTAGTAGTTTTAAAAAATATAATTGAAAATTTTTGAGTAGTAACCATCATTAAGAAATAAGATATAAAAATTAATAAAATGTCCATAAAAATGCAAGAAAATTTGTTTGGACACAAATTTTATACATTATAACAATTGAGGACTTTAAAGTAATAAAAATGTGGTGTAAGTATTGTGAATATATTTTCTCTTAATAATTAATTAATTTGAAAGAATTTATTTATTTGTCCATACCTAAAATATTGTCAAATGAATATCACATAATTTAGCGATTCACCTAATCATCGTCATCTAGTTAATTTGTCAGCAGTTTATTTATACCTCTAATTCTAAATTTGATTGACGCTATTTTGGAAACGTAGAATATTATGTAGTAGATTAAATAACTTATAATATATATTGCTTAAACAATAATATAACACCAAACGTAAATAAAATTTATCATGGGTAGATGAAAAATGATAAACACGACTCTATTTTCGTTCTAAAAAGAAAACTAGTTTTTCACACGTGATACATGTGAAGAACAAGTCACAAAAATATAATCAGTAAAAAGTTGAACAATAAATTAACGACATATATACATGATAATTGTTTAGTTGTGATGTTTAATTTCCTATATGTGTAATTAATTATGTAATATTGTGTTGAAAAGTCCATGTTAATATTTAGTTTGGTCAATTGTAAGTTCAAATCTAAGATGAGAGCGGAAATGTACAAGTCGGGGCAAGTCGACAAAATTTACAATGCTTAGGGGTCAAAACGAATAAAGTTGGACAATAGAGGACAAAAGTGATGCATGCAGAAAGCATAAGGCCACACGAATGTTCCATGGGGCCACATGCGCGAAGAAAGACTGGGGCGACATAGTGCGGGAACATGGCTTGGCCATGGGGCCCTGTTTAGAGCCTACTGAAGACGTGCGGCCGCATGGGTCTAAACCATGGGACCCCATACTGGCCATTTCAGAGAGGTTCCAAATTGTGCGGCCGCACACTATAGTGACGTGTGACTAGGGGAGGCAGCATGGTAGAGATGCTGAATTTTGGTTAAGGTTGAAGAAGATCCATGTAGGCGCATGGATCCCTCACGCGGTCTCATGGTTATATTTGCGTGGAAATTTTACTTTTCCTAGTTTATTTAGAATTCTTTTTAAGATAATTTTTGTACCCGAATTTTATTGTTTCCTTTAGGATTTTTAGACTAGGGTTTTTAGACTTTATATAAAGGTCAAGCCTAGTTTTAAGAAGAGAGGAAGAGAGAAAACACAAAAATATCATAGAAAAGAGAGAGAAAAACACAAGAACTTCGAAGATTCGGAGATCAAGTTTAATATTCAAGGCGGAGAAACTTAGTGCAAGAGTTCTTCATCTTATTTAATATATAATTACCTGGGTTATGCACTATAGTTTATTTATTTGTAGTTGTGTTTTTCATGCTTGATTTATGCAATAAGAATCATTAATTTAGACAAGACAAATAAATTTGCTTGTGGTTAGTGGATCACGTAAATTGAACTTCGAGGATATTTTCAAGATCGGAATATTAATGCACTTAAGAAGGTTGATAACGAGCTCACTTAGAGATAGGTGAGGAGGCTTAATTAAGTAGGATTAACTAATTTCGAGATGAGTAGTTAATTAATTTAGTGAAATTCGATCAGTAATATAGACTAGTTGTCGCAAGAGTAGGTGGACTAATTTTGGTGAAGTTGTGATTTATAACATATATCCATCATTTAAGCCCCTCTAAAGCATTGTATATATTTTACTTGTTTAATTTTATTAACTTGTTACTTTATTTTCGTTTCTTAATAAAACTCAATATTTTAATAAAACTTAATATTTGATCATTCAAATAAAGTTAAAATTAATAATTTCGGTACTCAATTTGATCATCGTGGGACCGATAACTCGAACTCACTGTCTACTTTATTACTTGTCACGACCCGTACACTTGCGGACATATCATTTTTCGTGAATAATACATCAACGGTAAACTGTACATATAAGTTAGAACAAAATTATTATTCATCCTTGGGATAGTTTTACGCTAGTATGACGTATGTATACTTAATTTGTTAGTGGTTGAAAGCAAATTAACTTTAATAAAAGTCTAGCCCATTTTTTTAAAAGCATCTCCCATGTATAGTCATAGTCATGAGATAAATTGACAATTGGCAAAAAATTACTTATTTGGCACATTAAATACTTGACATTGTCATGGAGAATGTCATGAGATGACATTCTATATAACAATGTCAAGTATTACTTTATCCAATAAAAAAAATTCTCTCTATTTTTTTCAAGATCCCTAATAATAACTTGACAAATATGTAATGTTGACATTGTTGCATTGAAAGATTTTTTGAATGTAATATCAATATTCTTTGATATATATACACCTAAGACATTTTACATTGACTTTACATTGGAGATGCTCTAAGGGGTTAGGTTGAGGTACTAGACTTATTCAATTCCTTTATATGAGGTATTTTCTATATTTTATTTGTAATGTGTATTCCTCTATATCGGGTTGTATTGTTGATTTATATTACTTTGTGATGTGCCTCATTAGGAGATCTACCTATACGCATTTGTATTGCTATAATATATATTTGTATTCATACTTTAAAAAAAATACATAATTTCTTAGATGCAGTAACCCAATAGCAAATGACCAGTTTGAGTGCATTCCCATTCTATTTTTCCCTATGCTGTTACCCATGTATATGAACTTGCACAGCATTGCCCGCAAGAAGGACGGTGATTTCTATAGAGTTAGATCAATCGAGCTCCTGTATAGAGTCCAAGAACCAATAGAAAATTGCCAAGTCACACATGGAGCCCGATTTAGTTCTATAGAAATCCCACAAGAAAGATATCTAAGATAGTGATACGCCAACGAGTTAATTACATCAGATTTACAATGACTCTCAGATTAAGCAGACAAGATAACTTGTCTTACACATTTGTTTATGCATTTGGGCATCAATCAATTTATTAAAGAAGAAGAAAATCATCCCTTAGTTAAAATGAATAAAATCCAAGTGAAAAAGATTGCAAATCCATATAGTAATTAATCTCCAGATCCTAAATGAAATTAGGTAATCAGGTATGGGTACAACAATCAATAATTATTCAATCCGGTAAAGAATTTTGAGTTATCTTAAAAATATACACATGGTTCATTTTATTCGACATTGATCAATAGTACATCAAAGGTTGTGCTTGCCAATTTTTATGAAATGTAACTTTTTCTTTTCGTTGAACAAAGGTTGTGCTTGCTAATTTTTATGAAATGTAGAAATAAGAGTCTTGACTTTCATTCTACTTATTGTGTTTTTCTACACCAAACTCTCAAGATCAAAGCTTCTTAAGAATCCTTCAATCTCATTAGAATTTTATTTCATCCATATTCGAAGCAACTGTTCAACTTCTTTGGTATTTTATGTATATCGAGGCATTGATAATATGTCCAAACTAATGGCTTCTTTTATGTCTTCTACTCTGGTGTTTGGATATCGAAATGTGACATAATCAAAT
This sequence comes from Nyctanthes arbor-tristis, assembly GCA_963692815.1. Classification (NCBI taxonomy): domain Eukaryota; kingdom Viridiplantae; phylum Streptophyta; class Magnoliopsida; order Lamiales; family Oleaceae; genus Nyctanthes; species Nyctanthes arbor-tristis. Next base: position 14,798 of record CAVNYN010229338.1, on the reverse strand, counting down.
TGGATTTCCATCTTGGTGTTTGAAACGGATATAATTAAAAAGATTGTTAACTTTAACTTCACATAGTTAGAAATACATGAATATATCCATTTACGTCTAACAATCTAACAAATTTTGATTGGAAATCCAATATTGTAAGAGAGTAAAATTTTGATCTCACATGACCAATAAAAGATCATCAACTGCAAAGGACATAAGTTAAATGTTATAAGCAACGAAATTCTACCTTCAATGTCTCTTCTTCTACAAACCATTCAACTCGTTAGAAAGGTCCAATTATTACTTCCTTTAAGAACTGCTTAAAGAAATTCCCATTGAATATTGGCTGAATTTTCTTGAAATTTGTAATTATGCATCTAATTTCCTTTAAAAATTTTGTCTCACTATAAGCAAAAATCATCTGACGAGGATGATCTCTAACTACTCCACCAACCGCCAAGGTTTGTCATGAGTGTCATTACCATAAAATGATCAGTTTTACAAATCAGTTAATGATATCAATGACATATTTATGAAGTGTACAAACATAATATTTAATACTGAACTACATTTCCAAGTGCTTTTCTCAAAAAGGTCAGTCAAAGAAATAAAAGAACCAAATGATTTTCTTACCAATTCCAAATTTAGAAAATTGCATTAGAGCATATGTTGCCCAGGTGCAAGTCAGTGTCCAATATGAGGATCCTTGCAGGATATCTTACATTTCTGGGCATAACTGAGCATAAAATTTGCATGTAAATTATTATTATTATTATTATTATTATTATTATTATTATTATTATTATTATTATTATTATTAAAAAGGGGTTTATATTTAATATGCTTGAATAAACATATCTAATTTGAATAAACAGCCAAGGGTGTGGAGAGAGACAATGTACCACATCCTTTGAGGAGACTATGCAGTTGGGCTAGTTGGTCATTATATAGAGTCTCCAACAATTACTCATCTAAATGCGGCTAAGAGAATACTTTGCTACATCAAAGTTATGATTAATGTTGGCTTGTTCTATTCTCGATCTAATGATTATAGGCTCGTTGGATATTGTGATAGTGATTGGGCTGGAGATGTCAATGATCAAAAGAACACAAACTAGTTTTATTTTCTTCATCGGAGACACCGTCTTCCCATGGATATCAAAGAAGCTGCCAATTGTCACCTTTTCCAAATGCAAGGCCGAATATGTTGCTGCTATATCATGTGTTCGCCATGTAATTTGTTGTGGGACTTACCAAAGGAGTTGAGTATGTCAAGAGAAGTGCCAAAGCAGATTTGTGTTGACGACAAATCAGTTATGGCCCTCGCAAAAATCCAGTGTTCACATAGAAGCAAACACACAGGCACGTACATACGGGAATATATTGGGAGAAAGGAAGTACATCTAGAGCATGTGAAGTCCCAAAATCAAGTAACCGACATCTTTACTGAGCCACTCAAGTATATGAAGACTTTATCATGTTGAGAAGCCACATAGGGGAAGTTATTTATTTGTCACTAACATTTAGAAAGAGTAAATTAATCAAATATTTAACTGGACTAGTAGCAAATTTAAAAGAGTTCTGCTATGAGGACATAATACTAGTCTCTCTAGCAAAAGGGCAGATTTCTGTGAGGGGAGAGAGAGAGCTGGGGCAAAAACAACAACGTATCAGAAGAAAGTAATGAACAGTGAATGGACAAATGCCTCTTTTAATATGTAGTGGATATTTTACACAATGAAGGACTTGGTAGAAATCAGTTTTCTCCTCCATAAAATTATAGATTATATCAATTCCCATAAATTTGACACATCATGCACATTGTTGAAAAATCCAGCGAAATACTAAACAGAGTCAAATTTATAATAATTGGCATTGTCTATGAGCCTTGTCAAAATTGTGATGTGTCAAATTTACAACAACTGATATTGTTTACGATATTATAGATTAGAAAACGAATTTTTGCCAAGTGTCTGTTGTGTAAACTATGGTGTAAGCGGCTTAATTAAACTCCATTAAGTTTGGCTACCCAATTGTATCTATATTTTCTTAGGGCCAATATTTCTTCTTCCATTGTCTTCTCCATTCATTATGCTAATTGCTTCTTCAAATCTTTTTAGCTCTTTATAAGTAGTACTTCAACAACTCCTAGGAATGAGTTAACCATAGTCATTAACACTCTACGGTGCCAACTGTAGACACTATTTCTTAAGTAGACGAATAAAAAATAAATAACTATCCCTTTATTGGTGCCTGTCGGCCGTCACGACTGAAGTTAGCGACTGGCTTGCCTCGTGCTAGAACGAGGGTGGGTACTCTGGCCATCCTTTTCTTTTTCTTTTAAAATCAGGGAATGCTTCATCAAATACCATGTTGCACAACGTGTAGTAACGATCATTAATTGGAGTACTTCTCCATTCCATCCTTTGGTTGTTGTATCCCTCAAATATGCACCTGATTGCATGAAAATTTTCTAGTATCTCTGTAAAGCGTTGTTATGACACACCTTGCTTTATTTAGGTTTATGAATACGTGTCATATGAATACCCACATAAAATGAGGAGATCGGATGTCCAGAAGTGTCATATCCATATTAAATAAAAATATAAAATAGCGTGTACATATTGTTTTCATTGTAATAACAAAAGAAAGGAAAAGATTAGAGCAAAGAGTATATAAAATAGATTTTGCAATAATAAATATAAAATAGATTTAGCGAAATAGATTCTCTAATATTTTAAACATAAATACGATTGATCCAATCACTCAAAAACTAGAGAGCGAGTCACCTGCGGATATTTCACTTTAGCAGCATTTTTTACGATTCAACAACAGAATCAACTCTAAAAGGCCACATTTCACCACGTGGCTATAAACCAGGGCCTTAACCCACGTGATAAATATGCAACAAACCAGAAAAGGGAAAGAAAGCTAAAAAACCGCAGGGTTTTTAGTATTTTTTGTTCAATTCCGATAATTATCTTCCCCCATCACCCAATCTTATCCCACTAAATTGAGTGAAATCTGCATTCTTTCCTAGACAATATTTTTTTTACACTGGAAAATGTTGATCAGTTTGATTGGTTTTTTCCGTACTTAGAGAAATTTGCAATAAGAGCTTATATAAATTCTGGCACTGAATTCAATTCACAGTTTGTTTGTTTGTTCGATTAAAAACAGAGGATGTTTATTTATTTATGGATTTGAGGGAAGAAGATTAATTAGTTTGTGTAAATAATTAGGCATCAGGAAATTTTTATATATGGATCCTTTCTGTGATCTTTGTGGGATAGATACGGCCGTCGTTTACTGTAAAACGGACTCGGCCCGGCTCTGCTTGCGGTGCGACGGTGGTATGCATTCGGAGAATTCATTGTCTCGGAAGCATCCTCGTTCGCTCATTTGCGACAAATGCGCTTCTCAGCCAGCCGTGGTCCGGTGCATAGAGTGCAAGTTGTCTCTATGTCCGGGTTGTGATTGGAATGGGAATGGTTGTTTAGGGCCAGGACACCAGAGGCTCAAGCTGAATTTTTACAGTGATTGCCCTTCACTGGCTGAGTTTCGTATAATTTGGTCTTTGGTTCTTGAAGAGCCGAAATCATCGACTAGTAGTTTTGACACCTCTTGGAGCACAATGGGTGGTAGTGGTACGAATGAGAATTCTTCCTTGTCAATAGAGACAGCAAGTACTCATCATCATCGGATGTCTGGTAGAGGAGTCGCGAACCGGCTAAATGAGTTAGCTTCATGTGTCAAGTTTGGATCATGGGCTACTCCATCGACCGTGTTTCAAACGAATAATATTCCCAATTATGGGGATCAACGAGCGTTATTCCACGCCGATCAAATGCCTAATTTCTTGTCGGAAGGATCGAGCTTTCTGAAGGTGAGCTAGCTAGCTACTCTTGTTCTAATCATCATCAAATTCACTTGTTCATTTTTCTTTATTGCATGGGACATAAATAAATTAATATAATGATCATCATGATGTTCAAATTCAAATACAAATTCAAATTAATTAATTAGAGAATAATGTATATGTTTGGTTAGTCTTGTGATCGATCTGTTTCTACTGCAAAATGAACCAGGGATTTCCTAATAGTATTAAGGATCATCTTGGGCTTCATGACAGTGTTGACATGGACGAAATGGCCTTGAGCTTCCACAGTGGTATTGAGTTGTTTGAGAATTTGCAAAGTCAGTCGAGTTTCCCCGGTGACGTCGATGGAGGATTGAATAGCCTTGTCACCGATAAAAACTTTTCCGTCACTGAATCTAATAGCTCACTTTTTGAAACTACTTTAGAGGTTCTCTTCCACTCTATAACTCTCATCACTCATAATTAATGATCAAACAAACTTCCATATATACGAGACATTGACAATTTTCTTGAGTCTTTTCTCTTTTTCTTTCTTTTTCCCTCTCTTTTTTCACTACAGAAATGAAACATTTGATAATGTTACATTTTTATGTTGTTATTAGGCCTCATCATCATCATCAGAACATCAAGAGTGCATCATGGGGTATCAATCTTTACAAGTTGGAGTTGCTTCGACTACTTTGGTGCAACATGTTAATAATGCAACGGCGAATTGCATGCTCATGCACCCGAGTTGTAATACAAAGATCGGAAGAGCACAGGATTTCCGAGTGGACAACTTCATTCAGCAATGTCGCCTGCAGGAAAAACGTCGGATTTTCAAGATTGTGAGCTATCACCGGTGTTTCTTACTGGCGATGCACCATGGGAGTCCAACTATGAAGCTAGTTGTCAGCAGGCAAGAGATAAAGCTAAGATGAGATACAATGAAAAGAAGAAAACAAGAATGTATGTGAATTCTCATTCCTCTCTTCTCTTGTTAATTAAGTTAAAAAAATATATATATATGTGTATATATGTTATATTTATCGGTTTCTTGGTGATTGTAGGTTTGGTAAACAAATAAGATATGCTTCTCGCAAAGCCAGAGCTGATACTAGAAAGCGTGTGAAAGGTAGATTCGTGAAGGCTGGTGAAGCTTACGACTATGATCCTCTTGTAAGAAAGGATTTTTGATCTAAATCGCCCTTGAATATTTTTTTTTTTTTTTGGCTTTTGGTAATTATGCACGCATTGATATAGATATAAATATAAAATGTATAGATAGAATATAATGTACTTCTTCCCTCTCCTATATCCCTCTTGTATTTAAAAAAAAAAAAAATGGAAAAAGGAAAAAGGAAAAGAAAAGATGAAGATGAATATAATGTACTTTTTTTTTTTTGTTCTTATTAAAAACAATCTTATGTTCATTTGTATGATTTTCTTTCTTTTAAATGATAACTAGTTTAGCACATGTGCGTTGCATGAAAAGTGCAATTATATTTAGAGAATTACAGTGCAATAGTAAAACTCAATGACCAAAACAATATAAAACATCCATAATAATAATGTATTAATAATAAAGTTAGTTGATGTATTTTCTAAACTCGAGAAAAACATTTTTATTTCTCGACTGTTGCATATATATACTCCTTAAGTGAAGAAATTCTTACAGTCATTTTTGTTTTTTGCAAAAGAAATTCTTACGGTCTAACAAAAATAGTTTAGATTTCAATTGTTCTATAATTTAAGAATATAGAGACAATGTAATGGTTTCACCGAAGTATTTTTAACTAAACAAACAAAGATTGCAAGTTCTGTTAAACGTACAATCTTCGCAGTCACTATGTTAAAGTCAATAAAATAATTTTGAATCGACACAATGGTCACAACAATCCAACAACTGATATTACGAATTCATGAACAATTGATACATCTCAAAGGCAAACAACATTAATTAAGTGTACGTAGAATAATGGTCCATGTTACATTTAAAATCATTTAAGAAAATTCTATATTACGGAATTAGCAGTAAATAAGTTAATGAGTTACCGTCAACATTCAGTTAAGAACATATTTAAAGCCTTAATTACTGCAATGCAATAACAAATTCCACTGAATTTTGAAATTTTTTACTTAATAATATGTAATACTACACAAATTGTAGTTGAAACTTGAAATATTATCATTGAATAATGAGAAAATAGAAAACAAGCTAGATTGTTTGCCCAACGCCAACTGAAGCAATCAAAAGATCAACTAAAGTAGGCATATATTTTACAAAGCAGGTAATAAGGAATTGGGCTACCAGTTCCAAGGTCAGGGCAAATAATTTCAATATTAAATTTGAAGCTTCTTTTCTCTCCATGGCTGCTGGTGTTTCTCTTAGGTTACCTGCTTCTGTAGCAGCTTATGAAAATATGTTAGCGTCGGGGAAGACAAACAAAATCGCCCATTGTCTAGTGCGTAGAAATGAATCAGCCATTCAACACATTAGTATCAGAGACAGACCTGCAAAAAGCACATGCTTAACGTATTTAAAGACATAAAATTAATAAATGTGAATCTTATCAAAAGAACATAAGGAAAAAGCAAATGACCATATTATTGGAGTATATGTCCAATAAAGTGTTAATTAGGACAGTAATCGAAGTATGAATAAGTAATTATTTATTTATTAAATAAATGTGATGCTTATTTTCTATAAAGGATTTACGATATTTGAGCGGTAACAAAAGGGCCATTAGTTGCTTTGAGATAATATAGAGATTGGTACTTCTAGATAAGTACGGAAGATACATATTACGTTTTAACCGGAAAAACTTTCGTCTTGAGTTGAGAATAAAGGTTGGCACTTTATTCTATCGAGACTCATTTGTTGTTACTATAATACTCTAACTCTATTGAGTAGGCGATTTACCTTGATCGTCACGCTGGTGGAGGTCGTGGGTAATAACATTGATATACTTCGAGATAAATATATTGGACTAGACCACCGTGTGAACTTAATTTCATAACGTGACCAAGCGTATGAATTGAGGCTCCAAATGACTGTCATACGGTTTATCTAAATTAATCTCGGGTGGGTTCTGCTATGAAGCAATTCTAAGGAACTTAGATGTGCTATGGGTGAGACTAAATAAATATCTAGTCAATATGCTTTGCATGTTAGGAATCGAAGGAGAGTGAATTAGTAGAATACATACTGCGAGAGGAATCCGTTGCTCTTAAATAAAAAGTTAAATGATATGCTTAAATTAATCATCTGCAAGTATGATTTCAGGAATCTAATGTTAGTATTTAAGGGACTGTGCTAAATAAAAATCATAGCAGTGATGATTGAGAGTTAAACAAAGCGTATTTTTATTTAGGTGATATAGTTAGGCAGATGCATGCTTAATTAATTATCGGATCGTAAGACGGAGAACAACTGTTAGATTGATAAGTCAAGAAGATAATTAATTGGGGAGTTAATTATTTTAGTTCCTATGATTATTTATATAATTAAGAGTCACAATAATTTGTCTTTGGTAGAGTGTACGAATTATTAATAATTAAATTAGACAGTTTGGATCGGTTTGACTGGATTTAATTATTGAGAGCCTAATTATGTAAATCTGATTGGGTCCCTCTGGAAGCTTCTAGAAAGTCAAATAGTTGCTTGGAAAAGGATTCTAGGGTTTGCACAAACCTATTAGGAATAGAACTCTTATGTCTTACAAGACACGAAAGAGCCTAAGATTTATTTCCCCTATAAATAGAGGAAGGGGCTGTCTTATTTCTTAATCCTGGGAAGAGCCGCGCCCCCTACAATATTCTTGTAGAGAATTAATTCTCTATGGTTCGGCTATTTGTCGGTTTTTGGGAGAATTCCTAGTGACGTACACTCGCCGGTGCAATTCAAGACTTGGAAGCATTTCGGAGAAGATCCAAGGATTGGGAGCTAGTAATTCGTGTCAACTGTTCGTGGGATTAATTGCTTATCAAATGTATATTCCATTGCACTCTTTTTAAGCAATTAATCGTGACATTCTTATATTGAATTAAACATCTAGATCGATCATATTTTAAAAGAAAATAATTTTTTTTTCAAATTATTGTTATTCTTTTTCTTGTTTCTATCACATACACCAGAGTGAGGCCTTTGATATTAGAAATAGACTCTGGAATTGGCCCAGAAAGGCTGTTGTTAAGCTACCTACCTTGTTCAAAGAACCATCAAATCCAAGAGTCAATCAAAAACCATGAGAATAATAATTAGCAAAAGTCCAACAAACGCACAAATAATTTAAAATTTGGAGGTCCCCTAGAGAACTTGAAATAACACCAGTAAATTTATTATTTGAGAGATGAGTATGAAGCTTTTCCAATGTCCCAATTATAGCGGGGATTGGGACAAAAAATTTCATTGTTCTACAACAACTTGCAAAAAAACACATGAACTTCGTGATGTGATTCGAGTGCTTTAGCATAGGCTACCATATAATTCAGCTTCCAAATTTTTTATCTATATGTAGAAGCAGAATAACATCCTCAAAATATATGACATTATCTTAAAATTAGAATTTCATACTGATAAAGTTGTCAAGTCATGGAATATCAGTTTGAGTAAATATTCAAATGTGAAAATAAACTCATAGCTCTCATATGTAATGATTATTGGAATACAGACTATAGAGGAGCCAATAGTTAAAAATAAAATTACAGCTAATCAACATGCTTGCTTCAATTAAGTCATTATTAATTTAGAAGATAAAATGTAAACCTAGTGTAAAGTACAAATGCAACAATAGATAAAGAACGGCGACTGAACAAAACTCGTCAGCGGCGGCCCTCACTCTATCCAACGGTGAATAGTAGCGGTCTTCACATTATGGTTCAAAAGACTGATTTTTTTTTTCTCAAATGAATGAAAACTAAAGCAAAAGAAAAGGGCAAACCATAGTTTAGAACTACATGAGTGATACACGGTGCAATTGCAAAGATCCTATTTAGCCAATTCTTGATTGAAATGGGGATGAAAATAAATTTTAAAAAATTTGATTATCAAGTAGAAGAATTCAGTCTCATGGAAATAACATAGGGACAAATTTGGAGAGAAATAAAAAAGAAGTAAAAGAATAATCAATTAAGGAGTGGAAAGGGGGGATTAGTCTCTTCCACACATAACAAACGGAAACAAAATGAGAACAAATTAGGAAAGAAATAAAATAAAAGGATATTAAAAGAATACATGTATACTGCTAGAATAGCTGTACCTATAGGCATCACCGGAAAAAGACAAGAAAATTACGGTAGAAATGAATTAACCATTCCACACATATCAATATCGGAGACAGACATCAATGTTCATGCAAAATTTTTTGGGACAAATCCATCAACTGAGAGTATTGAAATTAAGGTCCCTGCAAAAAGCATGTGCTCAAATTTTTTAAAGACCTAAGAATAATAAGTGTGAATCTGATCAAAAGAACATAAGGAAAAAACAGATGACCATAAACCAAAGTGAGGCCTTTACTATTAGAAAGAGACTCTAGAAATGGTCCAAAAAGGCAGTTGTTCTTTCGTGCTCAAAGAACAATCAAATCCAATAGTCAATCAAAAACCATGAGAATAATAATTAGCAAAAGTCCAACAAACTCACAAATAATTTAAATTTTGGATGTCACCTAGAGAACTTGAAATAACGCCAGCAAATTCATTGTTTGATAGAAGAGTATGAAGCTTCTCCAATGTCCCAATTACAGCGGGGATTGGGACAAAAAATTTCATTATTTGGCAGCAAACTATAAAAGAAAACACATGAGCTTTGTGATGTGATTAGAGTGCTTTAGCATAGGCCACCATAATATTCAGCTTCCAAATTTTTATCTATAGGTAGAAGCAAAATAACATCATCAAAATATATGACATGATCCTAAAATTAGAATTTCATACTAATATAGTTGTCCAAGTCATGGAATATCATTTTGAGTAAATATTCAAATGCGAAAATAAATTCATAGCGCTGGTATGTAAAGATTATCGGAATCATAGATGAGCCAATAGTTAAAAACAAAATTACAGCTAACCAATAGGCTTGCTTGAATTACCTCATTATTAATTTAGAATATAAAATGTAAACCTAGTCTAAAATACGAAAGCAACAATCGAGAAAGGACGATGACTGAACAATACCCGTCAGCGGCTGCCCTCACTCTGTCCAACGCTCAATAATAGCAATCTTCACACTATGGATCAATGTTTTTTCCCGAAATGAATGAAAACTAAAGCAAAAGAAAAGGGCAAAACCATAGTCTAGAACTGCAGGAGTGATACAAAATGCAATTGCACAAATCCTTTTCAGCCAATTCTCGATTAAAATGGGGATGAAAATAAACAAAAAAAATTGATTATGAAGCGGAATAATTCAGTCTCATGGAAATAATACGGGGACAATTCTAGAGAGAAATTTAAAAAAAAAAAGTAAAAGAATAATCAATTAAGAAGTGGAAAGAGAGAATAGAATTGTAGAAGTGACGCAAAGTGCAATTGTATAGATCCTCTTCAGACAATTCTCGATCAAAATGTGGATGAAAATAAATAAAAAAATTGATTATGAAGCGGAATAATTTAGTCTCATGGAAATAATACTGGGACAAATCTAGAGAGAAATAAAAAAAGTAAAAGAATAATCAATTAAGGAGTGGAAATTGGGGATTGGTCTCCTCACATAACAAACAGAAACAAAATTACAACAAATTAGAAAAGAAATAAAATAAAATAAAAGGATATTAAAAGAATATATGTATACCACAAGAATGGATGTACCTACAGGCATCGCCAGAAAAAGATGAGAAAATTACGGTAGAAATGAATCAGCCATTCAACACATATCAATATCGGAGATAGACTTCAGTGTTCATGAAAACAATTTTGGGAAAAATCCATCAACTGAGAGTATTGAAAATAAGGCCCCAGAAAAATGCACGTGCTCAACTTATTTAAAGACCTAAGAATAAAAAGTGTGAATCTGATCAAAAGAACATAAGGAAAAAACAGATGACCACATGCCAGAGTGAATGCTTTGATATTAGAAAGAGACTCTGGAATTGGTCCAAAGAGTCTATTGTTCTTTCTTGCTCAAAGAATCATCAAATCCAAGAGTCAACCAAAAACCATGAGAATAATAGTTAGCAAAAGTCCAAGAAACTCACAAATAATTTAAATTTTGGATGTCCCCTAGAGAATTGAAATAACGCGAGTAAATTCATTGTTTGAGAGATAAGTATGAAGCTTATCCAATGTCCCAATTACAGCGGCAATTGGGACAAAAATTGCCATTGTTCTGCAGCAAACTGTAAAAAAAACACATGAGCTTTGTGATGTGATTAGATTGGTTTAGTAAAGGCCACCATATTATTTAGCTTCCAAATTTTTAATCTATAGGTAGAAGAAGAATAACTTCATCAAAATATATGACATGATCTAAAATTAGAATTTCATACTGATATAGTTGTCCAAGTCATGGAATATTAGTTGGAGAAAGTATTCAAATGTGAAGATAAACTCATAGCACCGGTATGTAAAGATTATTGGAGGGCAAATTATAGATGAGCCAATAGTTAAAAACAAAATCACAGCTAACCAACAGGCTTGCTTCAATTAATTCATTATTAATTTAGAATATAAAATGTAAACCTAGTCTAAAGTACGTAGCCAATAATCGGGAAAGAACGGTGACTTAACAATGCCCATCAGTGGCGGCCCTCACTCGGTCCAACACTCAATAATAGCGGCCCTCACAATATGGATCAATGGATTGCTTTTTTTTTCCCCAAATGAATGAAAACTGAAGCAAAAGAAAAGGGAAACCATAGTCTAGAATTGCAGGAGTGATGCAAAGTGCAATTGCACAGATCCTCTTTGGTCAATTCTCGATCGAAATGGGAATGAAAATATATAAAAAAAAATTGATTATGAAGCAGAATAATTCAGTCCTATGGAGATAATACGGGGAAAAATCCAGAAAGAAATAAAAAAAAGTAAAAGAATAATCAATTAAAGAGTGGAAATGGGGGATTAGTCTCCTCCAGACATAACAAACAAAATAACAAAATGAGAACAAATTAGGCAAGAAATAAAATAAAAGGATATTAAAAGAATATATATATATATACCGCAAGAATAACTGTACCTATAGGCACTGCCTGGAAAAGATGGGAAAATTATGGTAGAAATGAATTAGCCATTCAACACATATTAATATCAGAGATAGACTTCAATGTTCATGCAAAAATTTTTGGGAAAAATCCATCAACTGAGAGTATTGAAATTAAGGTCCCTGTAAAAAGCACTTACACAGCTTATTTAAAGACCTAAGAATAATAAGTGTGAATCTGATGAAAAGAACATAAGGAAAAAGCGGATGACCATACGCCAGAGTGAGGCCTTTGATATTAGGAAGAGACTCTGGAATTGGTCCAAAAAGGCTGTTGTTCATTCTTGCTCAAAGAACCATCAAATCCAAGAGTCAAGCAAAACTATGAGAATTATAATTAGCAAAAGTCCAACAAACTCACAAATAACTTAAATTTTGGATGTCCCCTAGAGAACTTGAAATAACGCCAGCAAATTCATTGTTTGATAGATGAGTATGAAGCTTCTCCAATGTCCCTATTATAGTAGGGATTGGGACAAAAATTTCATTGTTCTAAAGCAAACAACAAAAAAACACATGAGCTTTGTGATGTGATTCGAGTGCTTTAGCAAAGGTCACCATATTATTAAGCTTCCTAATTTTTAATCTATAGGTAGAAGCAGAATAACATCATCAAAATATATGACGTGATCCTAAAATTAGAATTTCATACTGATATAGTTGTCTAAGAGATAGAATATCAGTTTCAGTAAATATTCAAATGTGAAAATAAATTCATAGCGCTGGTATGTATAGATTATTGGAGGACAAATTATAGATGAGCCAATAGTTAAAAACAAAATTACAGTTACTCAACAGTTTTGCTTCAATTAATTCATTATTAATTTAGAATATGAAATGTAAACCTAGTCTAAAGTATAAAAGTAACAATCGAGAAAGAACGGAGACTGCACAATACCCGCCAACGACGGCCCTCATTCTATCCAACACTCAGTTGTAGCGGTCTTCACATTACAGATCAATGGAATTTTTTTTTACAAACGAATGAAAACTAAAGCAAAAGAAAATGGCAAACCATAGTTTAGAACTACAGGAGTGATACAAAGTGCAATTGCAAAGATCCTCTTAAGCCAATTCTCGATCGAAATGGGGATGAAAACACATTTAAAAAAATTTGATAATGTAGCGGAAGAATTCAGTCTTATGGAAATACTATGGCGCAAATCCAGAGAGAAATAAAAAAAAAGAAAAACAATATTCAACTAAGGAGCGGAAATGGCGGATTAGTCTCCTCCACACGTAACAAACAGAAAAAAATGAGAACAAATTAGGAAAGAAATAAAATAAAAGGATATTAAAAGAATATATACATACCGCAAGAATAGTTTTAGCTATAGGCACTGCCAGAAAAAGAAGGGAAAATTACGGTAGAAATGAATCAGCCATTCAACACATCGCTCTTCCGATCTGACAGTCTTCAACGTTCATGCAAAATTTTTTGGGAAAAATCCATCAAACTGAGAGTATTGAAATTTTTTGGAATTGGTCCAAAAAGGCTATTGTTCTTTCTTGCCCAGAGAACCATCAAATCCAAGAGTCAATCAAAAACCATAAGAATAATAATTAGAAAAAATCCAACAAACTCATAAATAATTTAAATTTAAATGTCCCCAAGAGAACTTGAAATAACGCCAGTAAATTCATTGTTTGATAGATGGGTATGAAGCTTCTCCAATGTCCCAATTACAGTGGGGTTGAGATAAAAAATGTCATTGCTCTGCAACAAACTGTAAAAAACACATTAGCTTCGTGATGTGATTAGAGTGCTTTAGCAAAGGCCACCATATTATTCAGCTTCCAAATTTTTAATCTATAGGTAGAAGCAGAATAACACCATCAAAATATATGACATGATCCTAAAATTAGAATTTCATACTGATATAGTTGTCCAAGTCATGGAACATCAGTTTGAGTAAATATTCAAATGTGAAAGTAAACCCATAGCACTGGTATGTAAAGATTATTGGAGGGAAAATTATAGAAGAGCCAATAGTTAAAAAGAAAATTACAGCTAATCAACACGTTTGTTTCAATTAATTCATTATTAATTTATAATATAAAACGTAAACCTAGGCTAAAGTGCAAAAGCAACAATCGAGAAAGAATGGTGACAGAACAATACCCGTCAGCGGCGGCCCTCACTCTGTCCAACGCTCAATAGCAGCAGTCTTCACATTATGGATTGATGGATTATTTTTTCCCCAAATGAATGAAAACTAAATCAATAGAAAATGGCAAACCATAGTTTAGAACTACAGGAGTGATATAAAGTGCAATTGTAAAGATCATCTTCAGCCAATTCTTGATAAAATAGGGATGAAAACAAATTTTAAAAAAATTTGATTATGAAGCGGAAGAATTCACCCTTATAGAAATACTACGGGGACAAATCTGGAGAGAAATAAAAAAATAATAAAAGAATTATCAATTAAGGAGTGGGAAAGAGGGATTAATCTTTTCCACACTTAACAAACAGAAAAAAATGAGAACAAATTAGGAAAGAAATAAAATAAAAGGATATTAAAAGAATATATGTATACCGCAGGAATAGCTGTACGTACAAGCACCGTCAGAAAAAGATGGGAAAATTAGGGTAGAAATGAATCAGCCATTAAGCACATATCAACATCAGAGACAAGACGCAGATATAATCACCCGCCCACTATAGGCAGGGTTACACCGCTCACAGCTGATGTGACACACACATGGTAACCTTCTGAGGCTGCCATGTGTGTGTCACATCAGCTGTGCAAGCTG
>CAVNYN010229337.1:30045-57787 GCA_963692815.1 Nyctanthes arbor-tristis | reverse complement strand
AAAAGTTCGAAAAATGGCAGGATTAGTCGCAGCCCCTTCCAATTTGAAAACTTGAGGGCTTGTTATCTTTTCATTTGAATTTTTCTCCTTGGGCCGTGTAAGGCCGGCATGAGGGAATAATTAATACATAGTATTACAAAAAGCCATGTTATGTACGTACGTTTGCAATAAAAGTAATTCCAACTTGAACTTCTCCATGATAAGCTTTACTGTTAGACACAACTCTATATTTCTGCGGTCGAAGCTCCGCCTTTCCTTTTTCCGCTCCTATTTCTATCAATTCTTTCACATAGATCCTGCATATATATATATATATATATTGATTAATGCATTTATGTTGTGATACAAGTCATATTAAATCGACTAGCTAGCTAGATGCAATATATATTGTACGTACGTGGCTTGACCAAGATAGTCATGTGCGGTGAAGGTGTCGCGATCCATGATCTTGAGTACGAGTTTTTGTTGATGGTTAATAACGTCAATGTCGTCGTCAGTCGAGGGATAATCAACCCGGAACTCGAAAATCTCATCCCACACAATGCTGCCTTGGGCTCCACAGTGTATACAGGGGATACAAGATTTTGGAATATTCTTAGGCTTGGCAATGCTGCTCTTGCACTCTTGATCTCTATACTGGAGCAAAACGTAGGTATATACTCTACCTGCATTGCATATATATGTATATGCGCATTTCATCAGATATGTATATTTCAAACGGAGCAATAGTTAAATTACATTCAAGTGTGTTGGCTGAGTTGGAGTGGATTATTTTCAAGGGGAAGAAAAGAAAAAGCTGATGTAATAATAATTTAAAGGAAAATACCAATTTTGGTTTAAAAAGAAAAATTGTAAATAAGTAGTTTGGAAATTTGAGGCAGGGAACATGGTTTCTGCCGTCGTACGTGACTGAAATTTTCAATGTTCTAACATATATATAAGTAAGCCCCATATATATCCCAAAAACATAAGAAAATCCGGCGGGCGGCGGCAACGAAAAAACTGGGCAACACATACCAAACATGTAGAATTAGAATTAGGGCTCCTCCTCTAGCTAGCTATCTTTATAGAAAGAGAGATTGATTGTGGACTACTAAACCCTGGAACTGGATGTAAAAAAATTGTAAAGAAAGAATTAAAGTCAGTAAATGATCGTACGTACCAAAGAAATCTGTGTTTTTTAACCTTTAGCACCAGACAGCTTCACCTCCATTCTTCCCTTAATTATGCCCATCTCTCTCTCTCTCTAGAGGACTTATGAGAATTAAACTCAATTCAAAGAGATGAAATTGTATGTGGGTGTGTGGAAATTTAAGGATGCAAGAAACAAGAAAAAGAATCTGAAAATTTTGTAGTAGTTTATGATGGGGATGGGTGGATATGTATGTGCACCTTCATTGCATTTTATATACAGGGAGGGATTCACGGAGTACGCACGTAAGTGGCGGCTTATACAATTAATCTTTGTGTACTATTATTATTATTATTATTATGACGGGGCACTCAATTAACCTGCTCATCACCCTCTCCCCATTGACAACTTCCAAACCCCATTTATGCTAATTCTCTTTTCTTTAATTTGCAAATTATTTGTGCGTACTTGTTGAGACCCTAACTTCAACACCGTACGTAGAATAGTATTACATGCTACAACCCTGAGTCAATTACCTGAAATGTCACTATATTTATGAAAAATTATCTCGCATGTCATTGTACTTTAAAACTCACCCCCCATATGTCATTGAACTTATGAAAATGTTATCTAATTTGTCACTCTGCCAACATCCGGTTAAAAAAACTAATGGCCAAGATGCCGCGTGGTAAATTCATTCAGCTATGTCATCAAGTCCTTTACGTTTTTAACGAGTTGTTTACAGAGTGGCAAACGGGATAACATTTTCACAAGTTCAGTGGCATATGAGATGAGTTTTAAAGTACAATGACATGCAATATAACTTTTTAAAAGTATAATAACATTTAGGGTAATTAACTCCTACAACCATTTAATAAAGAAAAATCGCCTTGATTGAGATCCTCTTTTAACAAAGTCATAATTGGAGGTGTCTACAGAAATAACAGACAAGTTTATAGTATCTTGTATTGATGTCAGAGACAATCTAATATATTTTAATTGATCAATAAACGTACATATCGGTAAAATTAATTAATATCTTCAAGCTTTGCGTGCCTAAAGTTCAAACATAGTAAAAATGTTTAATAGTTTCTTTCTGTAATTTATTTGAATTTCCATCAAGCCCTTAATTTATATTCTCTAATTTGACTCTCCACAAAGTGCCAACTCCAAAGATTTATTTAATTCCGTCGAGAATAATTGACCCCGAATTGCAGTTACCATGTGACGAATAGATGCAAAAATATTTTATTTTTTCTAATTTCAATATTATAACAATGTTCAAACAATATCGGGACTGTTAAAATTGACCTTACTTTGTTGGGTTTAAAATTCATTTGACTTTCACTTTTGCGTTAAAATTCATTGTTCATCAACCAAACCACCCCCCCAACCCCCCAACAAAAAAAAAAAAAAGAAAAAAATTCCCAAACGAAGATATTTGTTCTTGGACTCACCAAAAATCAGGGTGGATCAACTCGGGCGATGTTTCACCCGTCCAAATTGGGTGGAGCAGGATTGGTCAACGCCAACCTCAGGCAGGGCAACTTGACCCGTCCTGCCAACCCGCAGTTCGAGTTTGATTGTCATCTCTATTTTTTATGCATAACGCTTTTTGAAATATCGAAATTCTTTATAACATCTCAATTAGTTGAATGGAAAAATGCTACACTCCGTGTACAAATGGCTATTTTACAGAAGGATTGGCTAACTAATAGCTAGATTGCTTCGAAAGTCATCTCGAAGTCTTTCTTTATTTTTAAAAAAAAAAAAAAGGAGGAGAGAGAGAGAGAGGGAGAGAGAGAATTCTCGACATATTGTTTCGAATGAGGTTTCCATGTCACCTGCTTCCATGGACTGTCTCCATATACGTTTGTCTTCTTTCATTTGCCAAGGAATCGAGCAATTTAGAGCGTGTTTGACAGTTTAAACTATTATTATTCACTCGTTTAAATAATCTATACATGTTCAATATGAAGCGTGAACTTGACCCTTCCAAGTTGCAGATTAAAACTTAAATAATCTATACATGTTCAATATTAAAACTTAAATAATCTATACATGTTCAATATGAAGCGTGAACTTGACCCTTCCAAGTTGCAGATTAAAAACAAAATCATGATGACTGTATAGAGTAAACAAAGTTGTATTCTTAACGTTAATATATGTAGCCGCCACAACGTGCCTAACTAATGCAATTCAACCATATGAGGGGAGGAAAATAGTGGACCAGTTAGGTCTCAACGTAGGCCATGACGGCTTATTTTGCCTTCTCAAACAAAATTTTGGCCAGCCAGTCCAGGCAGACCACTCTCGTCTGGACAAAGAACTGCCCGCATGCGTGTCCTTAGCCTACAAGTAGCGGTACTTGAGATACTCTTCCCGCCAGCTTATGCTAGTCTGAATTCCTAGACCATGCTAAGGAACCTTACAACCCTGGATGTCCTAGAATGCCTCTTTTTTCCTTTATTTTGAATTTCTCATCAACACAACACACAGTTGATTTGAGATTTTATTATACGAATGTGCAAAATTTCACACCAATGCCTCTAACACTAATTACACTTTGCAAGTTCAAGGATAAATGATTAACATAGAACCTGGAACCAGAAACAGAAGTAAGATGAAACTTTGAAGACATTTTAAGACATGACAGTTTACTCTTTTGTTTGGTATATAAACCTATCGATACTAACCAGGCAGGTGTTATTTCTTCTCTGGACTTGCTGATTGTGGACATCCACAATCAGTGGATATCTTGCAAGCTGAAGGAGAGGGATTATCAGAAACGCTAATCCGAAACGTTTGTTGCTTCTCATCATTCCCTGGCACATGGAGTAGAGCTTCCATGATGAGGATTTCCCAGTCACGGGGCCATAGAACTGAAAACCAAGAATCTTCTGTTGGAAAAAACACAGGTCAGTTAACGGGGCAGAAAGTAGAAAATTGAAGAAATTGAACGCCATACAACAGAAAAAAATCTTAAAATGTGGACTTAATATAGTCTAGTTCCCCCAAAAATCAAATGCACTTGCATCATCATTATGTCAACCGAAATTATACGAAACTGATGAAACACGAGAAGTGTCCATTCTAAGTTAAGGGATAGATGGGTTTCTGGCAGATTGTGACAAAGATAGCAAGCACTAAAGGACTTCCAAGAGACTCAGAGAGATTCAACTGATCAAATAAATATTTAGAATGAGTGGAACAAACCTCCATTACGAACTGCTTTCAACTGAAAGATACCAGTGCCCTGCGGTCCAGAAACGGGAAATGTGCATGATACAGAATGGCGTTTGTGAGCTACTGCTAGTGATGCATTATACCATGGACCTCTTGCAAGAGGCTCGCCAATAGCATCAATTATTGCCTGGTTCTTACTGGCTTTCTCCATGGCCTTGCTGCAGTAGGTCAAAAATACACTGAGAAATGACATAAAATTCAAAATGATCTTTCTATCAATCTACCTAAAGTAGGGAACATGTGATCGTTATGAATTTCTCGAATCTCATACATCAGACGTTACTCCCCCCACAGCACATTCAATTTAATCCAAGCTAGTAAATCAATATCAATGGAACAAAAATCACCATCATGCCAATGAATAAAATGAAAACAAGAAGTCAAAGAAAAAAATGTATATTATTAACTTCTGAATTCTTAACATGCATGTTACCTTGCTATTCATCTATCAACATCTATAGGTACAACTAAGGTCTTGTGTCTAGGTTTATTGTTATATCTCACAGAATCACTAAGTGCAAATATTTTACAAGCATGTCTATACTATTATATACAGTGGCGGAGCCAAACTTTAACGTTTGCGGGCGCCTAAAAATAATAATAATAAATAAATAAACTAAAGTCATGTATAAATTTAGCACCATCCTTATTTATGAAGATTTTTTTAAGTCAATATTTACACTACAAAATGGTCATACATAAGTATATCATTATGTAGAAAAAAAATGTCAATTTAGGTTCGAGAGTGGAGATGATTTTGCATTTGAATTTTTCTTCTAGTATCCTCGTATATTCAAACTCTATCGATTAGAAAATACATTTGGAAAATGTTATGTAAATATATAATAATATACTTATACTATTACATATAATTAGCTTTCTCTTATATAATAATAAAATTAGAGCTATATATATATTAATATTAATGTAAGGTAAATAGATCATACACTAAAAATAGCACAAATAATCATCCAAGCATCCAAACTAATCTATCAATAATTACTACTGTTATTCCTCTGAGAGAGAACCTAAATTATAGTAGTGGAGGTCTAGCACAAATGTGTTAAAGGAGGAAAAATGAAGATAAAGAAAATTAAAAAGAAGGTTATTAGTGAAATATTTATATGGTATCATGTCCTTTATATTAACTGAAGTACATATTTGTCATGTCTTTTGCATAGCTATAATGTCAATATATGAACATTTTGAAAGATGTGTTTAAACTAAAATGTTAATAACACTTTACTTGTTCACCAAGTTTAAAAAGAATTAAATTATTAATAAATTTTTGTATAAAACCCTATTTGACAATTTAATTTTTCTTCTTTTTTAAGAAAATGTAAGTAAATATTGATGTAAAAAATTCATGTATACATGAGTACTTAATTTTCTTCTCTTTGGGAACTCATGTACATTACAATAATAATGCAAGAAATTGGGTAAATTAAGTGGGCTAAAACTAAACTAATTAATTGGGCTTTGAACATTACATATTAACTGCAAATGGGCTTGAAATACTAGGCCTTATTACGTCCATGTTTCATCCCCCATTATCTCTTTGTTATCCAGCCGTTGCCTTCTTCTACAATCCCTAACTGACTGCGATTTTTAGGGAAAAAAGGTTTGAGCTTCAAAAAACTTTGCAGCAGCAACCACCATTGCGGTGACAGACTTTTGCCAGGGCGATCACCCCCCCGGGCTCCGCCCCTGATTATATAGGCAGCCATTGTATGCATACCCAGGACTAAATTCTCTCCTCTTTCCCCACCCACAAAAATGAGATTCCAATAGAATACAAGCAAGAGTCACTTTAAAAAATGAGAAAGAGAGAGTCCTTGAAAGGCTCATTTTTTAACATGTTTTGAGATGAAATATTACCTATAAACAATGTATTAAGAGCCCGCCTACGCCTCACCTAGACTTGAAGCTTGGCTTTGTCATTTAGCCACGCCTTAAACATTTTTGTGTTTCAATTCCAGTTAAGCCGTTTAGGCTTGAAAAAGCTTAAAACTTGACATCAAAACTTGGTCAAGCTTTACGCTTTTTAGAACCTTGCTTAAAAGTAAGTTTGTTTCATATGGATTTAAAGCAATTTAATTGGGAAGGTTTCATTTCATTTTCTCCACCCTCTTGTTATTCCTTAATCCCAAAAGAGCTATGATCCTTGAATTTTATTGTACCCTTCCAAATTATCTTCCACACTTCAATTTGAACGAAGTGCACAAATTAACTAGTGAAGATCTAATCATTCAACGGGAGAATCTCTTTTTTAGAACTAAAGCACATATTCTTTAAATGCCCTATCAATCAGTCAAGTTTCTTTCCAAGCATAGTCGTCAGCTCGCAAAATAATTCTTACAACTCATCTACACTACAGTAAGAAAATGATAAAATTATGGAAATCTTCATCAGCACTGGCTGACAGTTGACACTACGTAATTTCAATCTCTGCCAATGCTCAATGTAACAGAACAAGAGCATTAGTTTGCTAATCAATTTAGTTCATGTAGAGCACTTCAAAATGTAGAGATGATTGGAAAGTGTAATCTTCATATTCGTTCAAATCTCCCTAAATTTTAAACCAAAAAACCTCAAATGTTCAGGGAAAAACCAATGAACCCAGCGAACACTATCTTCCTACATTCATATTTATTACTTTTCCCTTTTGGCATCGTAACAAATGAATCCAGCGAAACAAAAGACGCAGGGGAGACCTGAACCGAATTGAGCGAGAAATATGCTAGTAAAGAAAGATATTGAAGTGAGAAAATTAAATTCAGTCTGTTACACAAAGAATGGAACCTGCTACAGCCATGGTAAATGGCGAGATCATCAAGAGCGCTCAAAGCGACGCCGCCCGTCAAACAAATCAGTGCTCCTGAAAGCACTTTATAACCCCAAGATTTTGCTTTCCCTTCTCCCGCAGCTGAAGCTTGCTGCTGCAGTGACGGTGCGGCGGCGCCTCTGCTCTTCAGCAGGGACGCGATCCTTCGAACCACCATCTCCTCCTCACTCTCTCTCTCTCTCTCTCTCTCTCTCTCTCTCTCCGTACGGCGAAGATCTCTCCCGTGTAGGCCTGTACGGCGAAAATAGTCGCCTCCCCGGAGGTAAAATGGGCCTCCAAACTAATTGGGCAATTAAATTGAACAAGGGGACCATATATGTTTGGGCCTTACAGTTCTATTCACAGTTTAGGGATTGGGTCCAGTGTTGAAAAACAATGGTGCGATTTGTAAAAATAAATTAATTAGCATATACTATTATTCATAATAACTTTTTGGTAGTGCTGATTTTCTTTTTCTTTAAACTAGTACCGCACTCGTGCGTTGTATAGGAGGACACATACCACGAAATAGAAAGTTATGGATTTTTAACAATGATAAATAAAGTAATGTATGCTCCATTATACTTTAAAAAAAGAAAATCATGAATACATTCACTAAGGATGTGATGATATATTCAATATATGCACCCCTTTTTTAATAACTAAATTTAATTATTGCAGTGATAAATCATGAAAATACTATATGCCTAAATAATACATCATTAGTGATCTTCACAACATACAGATATAAATATAAAAGTTTGAATACATGAACAATAAAAATCAACATAGAATATACAACATTATTATAAAGGGTAATTTTCACTCTAGGTCCCTAGCCTTTCAATTTAATATCAATTTTGTCCTCATTTTTTTTTTTTTGCCTACTAAATCCTCAATCTTTCATTAATTATCGCTATGTCCTTAATATCACTTTTCATCCCCAACCTTTCAATTTTTGCTATTAACTCCTATCAAAATGACTATTATACCCTTGATTCTTTTTTTCCACTATACGTCCCCAACCATTCAATTTTTATACAATTTTATCCCCATTATTTTTTGGGCATATAGAACATCTAACGTTTCATTTGTTGTCATGTTATAACACCTTTCATTCTCACCCTTTCAATTACTAATTTTCATTCCTATTAAAATATTATTATATCTTTAATTATTGAAATAAAAAAAAAAAAATAAAGAATAAACAAAATAAGAACTCTACACATCTTAGCCCGTAGTAATCTATAAAAAAAATCGATCTACACCAAACTTGATGGATATCTAATCTGCGTAAAAAAATTTTTCTAATTTGAGAGTCGGTGTAACAGATTAGATCATGTTTTTAATTCATCACATATCATGTAGAGGATATAGATCACGGTGGATAAAAAAATTATTTTCTATTTACAAAAATAAAATCGAACCTTAATGTGCTAATTCTAATTTTTTGTAAATCTACAATTGACGGATCAGATTGGATTAAGAGAGATAACAAATTGGGAGCAAATTAGGGTGAAAATCACAAAAGAGATAAGAAATGAAATAAGCGTAAATTACTATGGCTATGTTTATTTTTTGTAAATCAAAAATCAATTTTTTGGGATGAATCTATCAATCTGTATCTGCTATGTGATTTGTGGTAGATCAAGAAATCAGATTTGATTCATCAAGCTGATACTTAGATCGACAACTTTCTTCGACGCGAATTCGATATCTCTCAAGACCGTTAAAGATCATTTTTTTAAATCATTATTTATGACTGCTGTTATTGGGTTATGTAATAGTAAGTTGAAGTGGGTGAACTTATTATTATATATTATTTTTTATTTTTATTTAAATAATTAATGATATTAATAGTAAAATTTAATATGTTATATATGAAAAGTGTTAATGAGGATATAAAATGATAAAAAATGAAAGGTTGGAGTTCCTATGCGCCTAAAAAAATGAGTATAAAATTCTATAAAATTTAAAAGGTTGTAGACTTATAGTGGAAATAATGAATCAAGAGTATAATAGTCATTTTGATAGGGGTTAATAGTGAAAATTGAAAGGTTGGGGATGACAAGTAATGTTGGGGACATAATGCGATAATTAATGAAAGATTGGAGACTTAGTAGGCCCTAAAAAAAGAATGGAGATTAAATTGATATAAAATTAAAAAGTTGGGGACTTAGAGTAAAAATTACCCTATTATAAAATAAACTTCTCAAAACAATGAATAACATAAGATGGAAAGACAAATGCTTAAAATTCTATTCCGTCGTACAAAATCATTTTTTCCACAACAAATAAAAGCAACTCCCTTTATCATTGCAATGAACTCTTTTTATCATGGATTGACCATATAGAACACGGGGTGGTAGGTATCCTTTTTCTAAGTCGAACAACTGCAAATGAAAAAATAAAAGAACTAATAATCTCCACCATTCATATTAATGTACAGAAATTCCAAAACAATTAGACTTGATAAAATTCTTAAGTTTCATTACATTTATTTTGACTCGAAGTTACAATGCATATGTACATACAACAAAGCAACGCATATGTGATCTGACAAACAATTAATCTATGTATGAACTCAAACAATGTCTTATCTTTATAGGAATTATTATGCCCAAATTTATGTACAGACGGGGAAAAAACACCATGGCTCTAAATAACTTGTTGCAAGAAATACCTACTGTGATCAACTCACAAGAACACAATAGGTGTTGAATAATTTCAATATGTCTTACAAATAAATCATCAAAAATAAAATGAATATATAGCCACTTCATTTGTCGTTCATCCATGAAAAAAATGGATAGCACCTTAAAGAAATATAAATTACAAAGAGTCAATTTTACTAAACTAAAAAACAATGAACATATGATTACCTGAAGATTCACCCTTACAATCTAAATATATGACAATGAATACTACCTTCCATCCATTCAAATTATATAACATGTTACACATAGAGAGTGAAAAACGAACTAAATATACAATAAACATGCATATTAAAGTAAATATAGTTAAAGCAGAAAACAAAGGAACTAATCACACTTAGAAAAACTTGATTTAGCAGAGGAACTAACACATGCAAGGAGTTGAAAGAATAATTATAATAATTAAAATAGTAATAATAAACGGCCATTGAAACTGTGTTTCTTAATTCCCAACAAAAAAATAATAATAATTCCCATTGAAACTGTGTTTCTTAATTCCCAACAAAATACAACATAAACGGCCACAGAAACTTTTGCAAAAAAAAAAAAAAGTAATAAATAAATTAATTAATTAATTAACACAAAACAATTAAAAGCGAAACAGAGATACTTGTATATCTTGAAGCACCATTGATATCTTAGATGAATCTTGCTTTGACAGGACCAACCATCTCCTTATGATGCGAACGAATATTGAACTGTGGGGGTCTATATTATCGTCTAGAGCACTCAAGGTAATCAATTTTGGGGCCATTGATAAAAAAAGAAATTGAAAATAGTTAGCAAAAAAATAATGCCAAAATAAAAAAAAAAAATCATTAATTGTTTCTGTTAAAAAAATAACATAGCCAAATCTACATATACATATCAAATTAGTGTTCCGTCAATAAATAGAGTATGTAAGCTTGAATTAAGGTATTTCAGAATATTAATGAATTAAGGAAATTTCATTCAAATAAATTCTTTACCTTCCATAATGTGTAGAAGACAATGGAGTAAGGAAAGATTGATATTTCCTTACTCAGATTATACAAAGCGTGTTGAAGATCAAGATCCATTGGTAGAGAAAAAAGGCACGGACTCTATGGTTCGACTTCATATTAGATAACTTTACAATCGAAAGGCGCAAACGAAATCGATGGCCATAGAATATTGGAGAATAGCATAACACAACTTTTTTTTTTGGAAAAATCAATTAAATCAAGGTATACTAAGGAAGAAGAGGGTTGCGTATTCTTAGTGGAAATTGGAATAAAACTTAGAGTTATATTTGGGGAGGAGTGGAGAGCGCGTGTTTAGAGAAAATTGAGAGAACCATCTCATATAATATTAAAAAATGGAAAAATATATTTAGAAAGAAGTCATATCATATATTATTAAAAAATGGAAAAATATATTTGGGAAGAAGTGGAGTGCGTTTTTTTAGAGAAAATTGAGGGAATCATATATTATTAAAAAATGGGAAAAGAAAAAAAACCAATCAATCAATATATAGATTATTAAAAAAAAAAAAGGTATAGCAAGTTTCACACCAGAACTTTGGGGGGAACC
Organism: Nyctanthes arbor-tristis; assembly: GCA_963692815.1. Lineage (NCBI taxonomy): Eukaryota > Viridiplantae > Streptophyta > Magnoliopsida > Lamiales > Oleaceae > Nyctanthes > Nyctanthes arbor-tristis. The sequence continues at coordinate 46,320 of CAVNYN010229337.1, read as the reverse complement.
GAAATCTCACTAAAACGCTTTTATATATTAATAGATATTGTCAATGTTTTCATTAATTAATTAAACTAGCAGACATAGCAAAAATGACTTGATCATAAAGCAAAATATAAATGAAACTAATATTGATAGATACTGTTTACGTTACATGTATGCGAAGAATCCGCATGCTTTCGGATAGTTGGGAGGAATTTACAAAAATCAATGAAATTCTGTGTTGAAGTTCATTTTTCAATAGCCCCACTTCAAGCAGGCCATGGGGGAAATGTTTCAGATACTAGCTTGTGTGAGAATGACCCCTTTTTACACTTGATCCAAATACCAAACCGACACCGTCTAACTTGGTCCTCTGCGAAGATTTGGGGGAAAAATGTCAACCGAATTGGTCCTCATGAACTGACATGTATCACCAAGCTACTACCTGGCTAGATCAAAGTCGGAGCCAAAATAAGGGGTGGTATGGTCAAGCGAGTACTAGTTCGGTATGAGACTGCTGGTCTGTGGCATCTGAAACCAATGGAATCTTTTGGAACTTGTTCCTTAGCTGCCCACAGGCTGCACTTGCATCTAGTCCCCGGGTTTGACGAACGCTTACAGTTATTTTATGAGACTCTAGAGCAGATGAAAATGCAAGAACCTGATCCCAGATAGTGAAAGTATATTAGTTAGTTAGATGTAATGGTGAAAAAGCCAGCGAGGCTATATAATGTGAGATGGATCAAAAAGTAAAATGTAGATGGCATACTGATTTCTTGTATGGACGCTTGTACTCCGATCCATCTATTGGATTGTACGGTATCAGGTTTACATGATAACCAGGACCCCATTCACAAAGAAGCTCTGCTAGTTCTTTTGCATGCCCCCGTGCATCATTCACTCCAGCTGCCAAAGAGAATTAAGAATAGAAAGTCAGTCACATTGTTGTCATGTTCAGACTAGGTATTCAACGAAGCAAAACTCCAAATACCTAAAAGTGTGTACTCAAAGGATACCCTTCGGCTGGTTTCAAGGAAGTAGTCCCTGCAGTCTTTCATGATTGCATCCAAGGGGTAGGACTTTGCACTTGGCACAATCTTTTCCCGGAGTTTCTGATTTGGGGCATGCAAACTGATGTTGAAATCATAAGGAAAAAGGATGAGAAAGCAAATAATCTTGCACTGAGCAAAAGCTACTACTTAGCTCAAAATTTTGTAGCTCTTCAACGAATGCTAACCCCAACCCTCGCGTAGGTAAAAAAAGAGATGACCCCTCTCAAGTATATAACATTCCAATTTCCAAATTAAAATAAACAAACATATCTATGAGTCATTAAGGTGCAATTCTTTAAGTTTTGTAAAGCGGGAACACTGATAAAAGCTAAAATGTTGTTAACTAGAGATTTAGCAAAGGATAAGTAATATAGTAGCACTGCCATTTTAGTTTTAAGCTGTTTGGCCATTATATGTAATGGGCACGGACTTTCCCCATATCGCCATTTCACTGCTTTCATAATTACAAAAATGCCATCTTGTTCATAATTAATTATGGCTTATGGGGCTATTCCATGAGTCATTACTCATCCACAATGTCCCTCACGCGCTATGCCTTGCGTGGATTTAATTTCGCGTCCCCAGAGATTTGAACCCAAGACCGCCCATTTATGGCAGCCTTAAATTGAAAGCTGGTACCAATTGAGCTAGAATTGGTACCAGGATTCCAGATAAATCTCCCATTAAGGGAAGGTCTGGAGTTCAAATCCCCGGGACACATCAGAAATTCCTTTTGGAGCACAACCTCCAGGGAACAGTATGTTAAGGGTTAACAGTCCGGAAAAAGCCAGTGGGTAATGCCGCCATGGCACAAAGGCCAAATAGGGGTTTTTTTGGTTTTGGAGGGGGGGGGGGATAGTAGGGCTGTGTTGTTACGTTATACGTATGGAATTTCCCAGCACCTCTTCAGTGCAACTGAACAAAGAAAAAGGAATTGCAAAATGGATATTAGAGCATTGAAAGTGGTACCTGATAGCCAATGTAGATTGAAGTTTGTAAGAAGCCAGCTTTCTTATAGTGTTTGGAACACCAACAGTAGAAATTGTTATCATCCTTTGTCCAATTTCAATATCCTTAATAAATGACAAAACTTCACAATTAGGAAGAACTTAGACGATCTAAAAAATAGACCATCTAAAATCTCAGAAAACTAGTGCAAATATGAAGTTTCACATGACTTATCATGAACAGTTGCTGAAAGAATGGTTCTGCTGAAATGGACAAATATTCAGGATGCTAATAGATCCTTTTTTCCTTCACCAGCTTGTCCCCTTAAATGGATTTTAGTTATATAAGTCCCCGATCTTCCAAGATTTCCTCCCTGATGATGAAGGTTGTCATGCCAGTAACTTTTGTTATTACATAAATCATGACAACAAAATCTAGGCAGCGACGTGAAGAGAGGTCTTTAATTGTTTTGAAGTTATGCTTGACATCACTATTTCTAGAAATAAGAAAAGAATAAACAAAAACTAAAATCTTGAACCTGTTACCTGTCAAACCATTTATTTCAAAAGTATATATATTGTAAGCCATGATGAGAGGTGAATGGTTTCTTCATCATTTTGATATTTAGAAATGCTGCTTTGGGATGGAAATAGAGAATGTTTTTCAGTTTCTCTTTTACCATTCTGTTTATTTTATATTTAATCCATGCAAAGAATCTATATGTGGCTCAATTTACTAGGACAACATAAATGCAAAACTACGATTCACCGTAAATAGACAAGAGACAATCAACCAAAACATGATTAGGAGACAGCAAACCTTAATAACAGGAAAGAGAAGTACAATAAAATAATTTAAACAAACCGTCGGCAGCAGAAATACCCATATGGACTGTTTTAAAGGCAAAATAAAAAAAGTCTGCAAGAAGAAAATATACTTGGTGTGGACTCAAGATACCTTGTTCAGGCAACGGTGTGCTTCAAGTACTTCTTTCATGTTCAACATTGGCTCGCCCATTCCCATGAACACCACATTTGTTACTCTATGTTTGAATACATCTTCAATTGCCAATACCTGAAAATTACGTGATGTGACCAATTTATGATGCAGCAAATGTCTACAGTATATATATGTTTAAAGAGCTCTTCAATTGCAAAAATGTTTTGAGGTAATTTATATGAAAAATCCCAATACTCACGTGTACAAAATCCTTGCTCATAAACATGCAATAACATGTAAACATTATCTAATTGTGGACGTACTAAGATAGTAATGCAATTAACCTTGTAAGTGCTTGTTTGTTCTCACTATTTTCTCAAATTATAATTTTAACTCCCACTGATTTGACATTTGATTTGACAATTGCTCAATTACAACAACATATTTCAAACATTTTTACATTCCCAATACACATTCTATCTCTCTTCTCATTATAATTTCCCCAAATAATAAGAATCAAACAAGCATGTGTCATGAAAAACATTCCCATTTCCACGCCTTAGGCATTATATCATTCATAAAGTGAAATGAAAATTCAAAAGAAAATTAGATGTGAAAGTATTGATGATTTTTTTTTTTTTGGGCAATAAATAATAATGCCTATCTTGTTGCTAAACAATCACTAATCATAATATATAAAAATCGGGATGTGTGTAAAACATTCACTTCCCCACTTTGTCCCTAACTTTTTCTTTTAATACCAATAATATCCTTATAATAATTGTGTAATTATTTATTATTTAAAATCTTAGTAAATGACATATTAATTATGCTTGAAAAGTTTCATCAAAGATTGGTTATAGAACTTAATTAATAACCACTTCTATTGTGCCAACATCACTACTTCTTCCTCCTTTATTTTAGTACCATGTCTACTAGATACACGTATTGCATATGATTGTCGATCATTGTTCGTAAGAATATGTCTAGAAAGGAAACCTTCTCGGAGATATTTAGTTTTTAAAGTGATTTATTTGTTTAGATTTAAATAATATATACTTTGTATGAAATCATTAATTAATGATTATAAATTTACAGTTTTATGGTGTGTAATAATGATATCATAAGCTTAAATGCAATTACATACAACACCATAAGTGCCCAATTAATTCGAAGTTAGTTATTCTTTTGTGTTAAAATTTTATTTTATTTATTTATTTATTATTATCATCATTATATTTTTTTAGGGTAAATTTCACGAAAGGTCCCCAACCTCTGGCTTAAGAAACGATTAGGACCCCAACCTTTTTTTTCACTCCCCTAGGTCCCCAACCTTTCATAAATACGCACGAAAGGTCCCTTTTTTCACTATTCAGTCAATTTTTTTAAAAAAATGACGATTATACCCTTATTTTATTAACATTAAAAATAAAATATTTAAAAATAATAAAAAATTAAAAAAAAAAGGGAAAAAACCCACCCCCACCTCCCCTCTCCTCCCTCCAAGAACCGCCGGAAACGACAGCACCGGAAACTGCAGTATTTTGCTGTCGTTTCCGGCGGCCAAAATGGAAGGGGGTGAATCCCCCCATTTACTGCCGGAAACAGGCTGCATTGCTGCCATTTCCGGCAACAAGAATTGGGGGGTGAATCCCCCTAAGAATGCTACCGGAAACGGCAGCAAACAAACGGCAGCAAAAATGCTGCCAGAAATGGCTGCCACTTCTGGCAGCATTTTGGGGGGGATGAATCCCCCCCCCCCAATTTGCTGCTGGTTTATTTTTAAAGTTAATAAACTAAGGTTATAATCGTTATTTTTTAAAAAAATTGACTGAAAAGTGAAAAAGACCTTTCATGCGTATTTATGAAATGTTGGAGATCTAGGGGAGTGAAAAAAAAGGTTGGGGACCTAATCGATTCTCAACCCAAAAGTTGGGGACCTTTTGTGAAATTAACCCCTTTTTTATTATTATTAATTTTTTTTTTTTTTTTTGTATTGCATGTTAACATTTGATCAATATTTAAAATTTTTTTACTACATGTACATAACTTTTTAGTGAAAATTATATCTGTACAATTTTACGTTATCATATACCGTGCAATGCACCAACAAAGTTACTTTTAGATAGACAATGCACTCAGATGAGAACCTTTAATAGTTTGAAGAAGCCATTCTAGTTATAGTATAAATAACTTCAGAAATCAGCCGGGATAACACACAAACAAACCTGTTCAACAATTTCATGCCGCTTAAGGTTCCTTGAGAAACCCCCCTTGCCGGTGGCACAAAACGAACAACGTAGCGGACATCCCACCTGGTCAATAAAAGTGGAAAGAAAATATAATTAAAAGACAAATAGCAGCCAGTTTGGAATTGCTGAAGACGAGGTACCAGAGGTTGTACTAAAAATTTATAAATATCAAAGCCACTGTGTCAAATGGAAGCATTTCAAAACAAGTTGGCGTGTCTTAACATATTCTTAAATTGGATTCGAGCAATTAAAATTGCTTTAGTTTGTGCTCATAAATCAAAAAAGCATTTCAAGTTTTTATAAGTCATAACAACTAAAATCATCAAGCGAACAAACTTATAAGCTCTCTCGTCTTAAGATCTGATATAACTGCCATCCAATAGAAAAAGGAGTTATAAGCTGAGAAAGTTACCTGTGATGATACGCACGCAGTTAAACGAACAGAACCCTTTTCATCTTTAACAGGGATGCCTACAGTTTCAACCAGCCTGTTATCCTCAAGCTTCACTAATAACTGAAAGGGGAAGAATAATAATGAGATCACAATACAGGAATAGAGAGGAGGAATACATTGGGAGAGATGAAGCAGAAGCAGGGAAATATTGAGTTTTTCTTGGAGAGTAGAAAAGATTGAGGTTTTACTGATGAATATACATAGGAAAGTAACAATTATTCTGCAAAAGAAAATTGGAGTCCAGCAACCCCCCACCCCCCCCCCCCAAAAAAATAAATAAATAAAATAAAAAATAAAAAAAATAAAACCCAAAAAAAAACCAAAAGAAAAAACCCACCAAACCAAACACACAGAAATCCCCCATTTCCCATTGTCTTCCCCCTTCTCTCTTAAAACTGGATACATCCCAGTCTTCAAATAAAAGCAAGGTTGCATTTTTAGCAGTTTCTTTCTGTAAATTCTTTTCAGTTATTTTATTCGTTTTGCTTTCACTTTTCCAGATAAAACTTACAAATAGCAGCTCCAGAGATTTTAAAGAAGCATTTTGCAATAGGCAAACATTAAGTACAACAACAACAGCAATGTCTTCACCTTAACAGTACCATCAGCTGCAGTGACCGCCTTATAAATGGGTGACCTTCCAACTCTCCATCCAGCATCCTGTAGTTCACTCCGGAATGCCAATGGCACTTCTTCCCCGCAAAAGCAATCACAATAATCAATTCACTGGATTCAAAATTCTCCATTACACCCCGCCCCACCTTTCTTTTCTTCCCATCCCGCCCAAAACAGAAAAAGTACTCACAGTTACTAAAATCCTGAATTTCTTTAACCTTCCTCTTGTACAACAGATGATGCAATTGCTTGCCCCTATAACTTTTCTATAATAAACAAGTAAAAGAAAATGTCAAATTCCCAAAAAAATCAAACAACGGTAATTCATTTCGCACCTCAGATACATAATTCGGGGAATTAGACATACCTGACCGAAGTCGGTAGCGACCTGTTGAAGTTCTTGCTCGGACATGCCCAGAAGCACCTGAGCTTCCCCCTTTTTCTGTCTAAGAGAAGGTGCTGTGACAGTGGCACTGCTACTGCAGGAAACTGACATGGCACGGACGTGAATGGAGAGCGCGAGAGGCGCAGTGCATGCTTGCTGAAATACGGCCATACGTGCCATTGCTTACCGGAGAATCAAAACTTCAGATTTCAGAGCTTTATCAACGGAGAAGAAGATAAACCCCGAAGCATAAACCTAAGCTTTTCATAAAAAGACCATAATGTCCTCAAAAATTGTGGAAAATAATCCTTCTTCTTTATTTATTTTTATTTTTTATTATTTATTTATTTATTTATTTTGGTACAGACTTGCCTCGTCTGAGTTTTTCTAATGGCCAGATCTAACTTCATACACGGAGTCAAACTACCAATAGAAATTAGTATTGGCAGTATGACTATATCAGATCTGTCTCATTAGAGATCAGTTGTCTGGTCCTTCTCATTCGAAACAGGAGTATAAGCAAGATTTTACTCAAACCCGTGCTAATTTATAGGCCAATTGAAAACAACAAGATATGTAGATTCAAGTAAAATAATAGCTATTTCATTGAGTAATGCTATTTTATTAGGGTAATTTTCACTCTAAGTCCTCAACCTTTCAATTTTGTATCAATTTTGTCATCATTCTTTTTTGGCTTACAAAGTCCCCAACCTTTCATTTATTATCGTATTACGTAGCCAACGTTACTTTCCGTCCCCAACCTTTCAATTTTCACCATTAACCTCTATCAAAATGACTACTATACTTTTGATTCTTTATTTCCACTATAGGTCCCCAACTTTTCAATTTCTATACAATTTTGTCCTCATTTTTTAGCACGTAAAAGCACAACCTTTTATTTTTTGTCGTGTTATATTTCCATTAATACTTTTCATACTAACATTTTAATTCTTACTATTAATATCTATTAAAAATTTCATTAAGTTGTGTTGGAGCAGGTTAGAGTGTATAGATTTCTTATTTTATATAGTTCTCTATTTTTTATTTAAATAATTAATGATATAATGAAAATTTTAATAGATATTAACAATAAGAATTAAAATGTTAGTATAAAAAGTATTAATGAGGATATAACACTTCTATCCTTAACCTTTTAATTACTAATGTTCATTCCAATTAAAATTACAATTACACCTGTAATTATTTAAATAAAAATAAAGAACAATAAATAAAAAAAACTCTATCTACATCAAACTTGATGAATATCTAATCTGAACAAAAAAAATTTTCGATCTGAGAGTCAGTGCAATAAATCATGATCACATATCATATAGCGGATATAGATTAAGGTGAATCTACAAAAAAATTATTTTCAATTTACAAAAATAAAACCGAACCCTAATGTACTAATTCTAATTTTTTTTATGGATTCACAATTGGTGAATCATATTGGATTGAGACGGATAACAAATTGAGAGCAAATTATGATGAGAATAAATAAGAGAAACAAGACATTAAATTAGAATTAAAGTATTATAGTTATGTTTATTTTTTGTAAGTCAAAAATCAATTTTGGGGCGGATCTACCCAATTCGTATTCGCCATATGATTTGTGATAGTCAAGCAATCGCATCTGGTTCGCTATGTTGATACTTAAATCGATAACTTTCTTAGATACGTATTTGATATCCATTGAGACCGTTATAAATCGAGTTTTTCTATTATCATTATTTTTGACTGTTGTCATTTAGTTGTGTTGAAGCATGTTAGAGTGTGTAGATTTTTTATTTTATTGTTGGTTATTTTTTATTTAAATAATTAATGATATAATGAAAATTTTAATAGATATTAACAGTAATAATTAAAATATTAGTATGAAAAGTATTAATAAGAATATAACACGACAAAAAAATAAAAGGTTTGGCTTCTGCGCTTTAAAAAAATGATGAGGACAAAATTGTATAGAAATTGGAAGGTAGGGGAATTATAGGGGAAATAAATCATAATGTGTAATAGTCATTTTGATAGGAGATAATGGTGAAAATTGAAATATTGGGGACGAAATGTAACGTGGGCGACGTAATACGACAATAAATGAAAGGTTAGGGACTTAGTAGGCTCAAAACAAATAATGAGAACAAAATTGAAACAAAGTTGAAAGGTTGGGGACCTAAAGCGAAAATTACCAATTTTATTATTACCACTTACTAGTAATGATCACCAACTTGAGTTACCATTAAAACGATAAGTTTATCTCATTCAATCACAGGTATAAAATTGATAATGATCACCATCCCCGATTCCCAGGTGACATAAGGATAGTGAGAAAATGCGTTTTCAAGGCAAAACGACACCTCGATATTAGTCTTGAATTCTGGTGTCGGTTTTCACTGCCCTGCCCCAATGCTGGTGCAAAAACTTGAGGAAAAAGGGAGTAAAAGATTTCAGTAAAATATTATGATTGGCTGTTCTGTATGAAATTAACAAAACATCAATGTCTAATTACAGAACTTAAGACAACAAATTGTTATCTATACAGAACTTTCACCAAGTGATGGTACAAGCAAATAAAACTCCCAAGTATATTTAGGATCTTCCTCATACCGTCTACACAATGTCTGTCTTCTAAACTCAATGAATTATATACCATTCACATTCTTCCTTCCCCCTTCAAGCTATGACAGGAGCAGCAGATGGTCTTGGATAAGAAGCAGCCTTATGACTCGAACCTTTGCTTGACATCTGACGATGTTTTTGGACAACCTCGTTCTTGAGACTCCCTGTGTCCTGAAGCTGCTCCAGTGCTTTTACGACATCTTCCATGTTTGGTCTGTATTTGGGTTCGGTTGCTAGGCATTTCACTGCGAGAATAGCTGCCTTCAACGCTCCGGCTGGAGAGTACTGACCTTCTATACGGGCATCCATAACTCGGAGTACTTTGCGTTTGCTGGCCAGATAAGGTCGAGCCCATTCGATAAGATTTTGTTCCCCATGAGGCCGGTTTTTGTCTATTACACGACGCCCAGTCAGCATCTCTAGGAGTACAACACCAAAACTATATACATCACTTCTGGCAGTTAAATGACCTTTAAAAACAAATGAACAGAGGATTAGTCATTTACATTCAAGAACAGTAGAACTTGCAGAGAAGTTGACAATATAACATATACCTGTGGCCATATACTCGGGAGCTGCATAGCCGTAGGTACCCATTACTCTTGTAGATCACATAGCTTTTACCATCCATTGGCCCGTCCTTGGCCAACCCAAAATCAGAAAGCTTCGCATTGTACTTCTGTACATCGGTTAGAATTTGTGAGACACTCAAGGAAACACAATTACACAATGAATCAATCAAATGGTATCAACTTTTTACAACTGATATGTCATTGTTCTACATACCGCATCAAGCAAGATATTGGAGGATTTGAAATCACGATATATTACTTTAGCTCTCGGGCTATGAAGATAAGCAAGCCCCTTTGCTGCACCTAGAGCAACCTTCATCCGTAGGCTCCAAGATAACGGTTGGAAGTATGATGTTCCTATTCAAAATAGGCTAAGTCAACGTGACAAATTGAAATTCCATTGGTAAAAACAGCAAACTACATGATTAGGATCAATTACTCACTCCTGAATAGATGATTCTCCAAGCTGCCACGAGGCATGAACTCGTAAACGAGTAGCCTGTGCTCGTCCTCTAAGCAATAACCAATCAACTTTACTAGATTAGGATGGTATAACTGGCCCAGATAATTGATTTCTGTCTGAATTCAGGAAAAACAATAAGCGAATCAGCTAATTCACATTCTGGTTGAAGTCAATCAAATTTGAGCATCATTGACAGCTTGAATTGAAAGATCAAGAACAGGAACATAGTCGACAATATTTGACAAACTCAACGAATGCAGAGAATATTTGGTTGTGATCAAAAGTACAAAAATCTTAGTTCAAAACTTGCCTAACACAATTTTCAAAGTAATTTTCAAGCACAGCCTAACATGCTTTTAGCCTAATTCCCAGGAATTTTCTGGTCTAGCTATATGAACCCCTTTCCTCTCTATTTTTTTTCTGCTTATTGCTAGATCTACTGCAGGTTCCTTCGATCTTAACAATTATCTTCGGAACAAATTTGATAGATTAAAACATTGAACCACCTAAACAGGGAATGATTACACTCACCAGCCACTCCTTGTGACCTTGGAGACCTTCTTGGTTCAATCTTTTCACAGCAATAACCATTCCAGTCCCAGGCCTGGCCGCTTTAAATGTATGTTCATCAATCCATCCCTTGAAAACACAGCCAAAGCCACCTTCTCCTAACACACTGTCGGGACGGAAATTCCGGGTGGCTGTTCTTAGATCATTAAACCCAAAACTCTTCAGATTCGACGATTCCAAAATCTCACCCTCACTTCTCGGAGTCAATGGAATCGCATTGGATGAACTGCTACTTAAGTTATTGGTATCAATGCTGACACATCTTGAATTTGATCCTGCAAATTACATTCATTTCATATATCCCAGCTCCATTAGTCTAACAATGGTGAAACAAAAAGGAAATTTCAAATTCTGATATCAATATTAATTTGAAGATTAGTGAGATAATTGCAAAATCAATAATCCAAAGTTGCACCATATTCATTAGAAGATCATTAAACCCCTTCAAGGTTAAAGTTTGCCAAATCTTGCATGAATCCGAATACACAGTGTCACAGCAACTAGTTTGATACCGTGTTGTCCAATAGGTCCCAGATAAATTAACATAATCAAGGAGCCTCTATAACAATGGATTGGATTCCATAAGCCAGCATAAACAGTAAACAAAATCAGAATAATTAATTCAATCAAAAAAGCTAAACCCACAGAGGTTTGGGAACCAACCAACAATTCTAATTCAAGGAAAGTTAGAATCTTATCAAAGAAAATGAAGAGTTTGATTAGACTAACCATTAAAACGAGGACTGTCTGCCCTAATTCTAACACTGCAACAAGAACCCATTTATGGAAGACAGAAGTGCTTATCCGGAGCAAACCCTTCTATTGTTCTTCCCCAACAATAGAAGAAGACTGAAGAATTCAATTGCTCAACCCCCAAAATATTTTGATGACTGCTGCTGGTACACAAGATTCAACAACTGCCAAACCAGTTGAAACCCAAAAGTGTGAAAGCATAAAAAAAAAACATAAAAACACACACAAATATATGATATTTATGATAACATGTTGAATTCTTGGTGTCCCTGTTGGCTTCACGAGAAGCTACATTCAAAACCCCCGAAAAAATGCCCAAATGTGTTGACTTTTCTCGTTTGCTCCTCCTCCTCCTCCCCCTACTAGTCTATTATTTCTGCAACTTGTATACATACAAATATATACATTTATGCATCAAATACCATTACATAAATCATGTAGGATAGAGATGGGGGTGGGTGGTGGGTGCAGTAAATAGAGAGAGAGAGGAGAGGAGAGGACCATTAACAGGCGTGGCTTATCTTTTATTTATTATTATCATCCCTGGTCACCTTCCACAACAAGACAAAAATCTGCAATTGCTGAATTTTCAACCATTGGATCAGTATCAACATTAGTCAACGATGAAGCTGTTTTTCTTGGTCTCTGGATTTATTACGGATTTCTGTTACGTTACAATTATGATGCACATTCATTATTTTAATGCTGCTGCATTAGACGGTGATGATAATTATTTCCAATTAATTATGGTTAGAGCCATTGGTACTCAGGGAGGTGGCACAACTTACTCATATTTAGACAGAGCTTGGTTGATTCTTATTTTATCAAATTTTCTTTATAATTTCATCTATCACTGATTTGACAGTTGCTCATTTATGACTATAAATTTCAACTTTTTATTAAATTTATACCGCTCATTTCACATGATTATAATTTCTCATTATAAATCAATGTCAATAATGAAAATAAAACAGCCACTCAATATTTCAAAAAACTCCCCTATGTGATGCTTACGTGACGCTTATACTTAAAGTTTAGACTTCACATTTCACCATGTTTTGTGTTTTATCACACATTAATAGCGTTTTTATCATGTATTAGTGCACTTAAACATGTCAAGACTCAATACTCAATCAACACTTTTACGCACCTTACACTTTTTAAAACCTTGTTAAGGCTATATTTGAGATCACATTTGAAAATCAAAAAGAAAATATTTTTTACAAATAAAAACATGAAGTTGTACTGTTGAACTTATCTGAGACATGTTGTTACTAAATATAGTTAGGCAACTAGGCAAGGCTTCTTTCAAAGAAATTCATAGAGTTCTAACATCGGGTTAGACAAAGGGCAAGTTATTTGTACGACAAAGTTGTAACTGCATTTGAAAAAAGGTTGTCATTGTCCCTACAGAAGATAGTAGCTAGTGACATAAAGAAAGAACCAAGTTTTTATGGAATATGCTATGAGTGGGGAGTTTTTCTATAGTATGAGATCTGATTTCAGATTTAGAATCAGATCTATTTAGGTGACGCTAATTGGGCGTCACCTGAAGCCATGCGGTTGCATGGACTACCACATGGCTCCAAGTGGCCGTCAATCAGCGCCACCTAAACAGATCTAGTTCAGAACCAGAACTGGTACTATAGAAAATCTTGATGAGAGGGTAAATACTGATTGAAAGGGACGGCATAAAATTCGAAAAATATATTGGTGTAATGATTATTTTAAAGCCGACTTTGAAGTTAATTAATTAATTAAGCTAAAAGATATGATATTAAGGGCATGTTTGATTCAATCTATGATAGTTGATTTATAAAGAGAAATTATAAAGAGGTGAAATGAATGGTGTAAATTTAATAAAAGTTTGAAATTTATGGTTATAAATGAGTAATTGTTAAATCAATAATTAAATCAGTGTTAAGTGAGATTATAATATATTTTGATAAAGAGGATCAAACAAGGGCTAAGTACCTTTTACTCAAATGTTTACTAATTACAGCCAATCAAAGGTTCCTTTCAAGAAAAATATTGTACGGAATTTTGGCATTAGTCAAGAAATGGGGCGCCTATTTTTCCTTTACACGCTTACCTAATGTATGACGTTAGTTTTTGTTATTATTACGTAAAGTGCATTTATTTAAATTAAATAATAATTTCATTAGCACTTGTTTAAATCTCTTTAAATTTTTTCTTTATAAATTCATCTGTCTTGATTTGACTGTTGATTTAACAATTACTCAATAATTACCATATATTTTAAACTTTAATTAAATCCCCACCACGCATTTCCACTCATTATAAATTCTATTTATAAATTGAAAATTTAAAAAGCTTCAAACAAGTGCAAATAATATATTATATATAGCTTTTTTGAGTCTTTAATTTTATTATTATAGTTAAAATAAATTATTTCACCTGTCCCAAAAAAAAAAAACAAATAAAAACAAATAACTTGATTAGAGTAATTGGGAGATGAGTGAAAGTAACCGTTTGAATTATGTAAATAATAATAATTGGTAGGGTGAAATTAGCAACCACATTTTTCAGTCTCCAACTTAGACAAAAGATTTTGCTAACAAGAAGCGTTTCAGAAAACATTGTGTAAACACATATTTTGCACGAGGATTCCTATAGAATCAGGTCTGATTTCAACGTTTGGAATCAGATATGGTCATGGGGCAACATGGACAGATCCATGCTGCCGCATGTAATGAATGACCGGTGCGGCTACACCAGGCCGCATGGGCCGTCTGGTGGAACCGCATGCCTGGTGCCGCCCCACAAAAAATTTGTACGAGTGCACAAAATAAGATGTGTGCCCGCACAGGATAATTGTGCGCCCACACCACCCCATGTGGCCTGGTACTGCCCCACATGCCATTATATGCGACCGCATAGATCTGTCTATGTGGTCGTATGACCATATCTAATTCCAAATATTTGAATCAGATCTGATTCTATAGAAATCCTCTATTTTTGTTCACAACCAAAACAAAGAGAAAAAAGAAGTGTCCCACCTTTAAGAATGGGTGACTACAATACAATGCGACGCTACATATAAATCAGTTTTATATTTTACATATGCTAAAGAGAGACATTTATATATATCAATAATTTTATTTTGTCCATGCATGTATATTATTATGCATACATGTAACACATGACACACATCTAAGTTATAAGTATTTGATGCTTGTAACTTATATGCTTAACATATATACACGCATATATAATACAATTCTTCTTATATATAACATGCATGTTTGTAGGCAAAATAAAATTCTTCTTTTATATATATATATATATATATATTAAAATAACAAAGTTGGTTAACCTTTTTTCCAGTCTAAAATTATTACTCAATAAGTCCTTCTTTTTTACTGTATTTTCTAGATAACACCATAATCTTTTCCAAAAATTATTGCTATAATTCTGTTAGGATAATAATTTTTGGAAAACACCTTAATCTCCACTTAAATTGATTTACGTCCCATGCTTATTGTGAAACCAATTTTATATGAGTTGCAAAAAAAATTCTCAATTACTTGGGAACTATGAAATTATTGATTTAAATTTAAATAAATAGAAATATTTTTACAAAATTTCAATCGGGCATATGTATATGTTATCAAATTCATTATTATGACAAAAAAATAAATAAAAAACAAAAAAAGTCATTTCTATCATAGTATGCCAATACAACCACATAAATATAAAAGTTGGATTCCCCATTAGCAAAAGTAAGAAGAGCAAAATCTTATATATATATATATATATATATATTACTAATTTGGAAATTCTTATATCTACAATGTAATTTTTTATATGAGTTGGTATCGAACGAATACATGTATCGTGGTAAAAATAATTGTTCTAAAGTAATGCTATTTTTTAAAGGATTATATTGTTTATTTATTATTAAAAAAATCAACGGTATTATGGGCATATTTACAGAATAAAGTAATGTATTATCTAGTGGGTATGTAGAGTTGATCTGATCTCACGAGTATGAAATTTTTTATCTAAACGGCTTTCAAATTGATACAGGTATTATGGCATATGCATGATACATAATATTAGATTGTTAACTAATAAGATTGGATAAGTTAGATTGTTTAAAAATTAAATTATAATAAAATATTAAATGGGTATATAAGCCAAGAGTCATTTTCAAGAACTTTCCGAAAGTTTTGTTAAAAAACTTCTCACCCATGTGGTACACGTGAGTACATGCCATGTGGATTTGAACTACACATAACTTTGAAATACATGTGACATGCATCTTTCCTAAATAAAAATTTAGCACTGAATTAAAATCATTATCTTAAAAATTTTTCTAATTATTAATTATACAAATTTAATTATTTTGATATATTTCTTTGTTGCAGGTAGTCTTAAAACACTAAAAATTTGTTTAAATATATAAGATAAAAATAATAATTATTTTCAAATGTAATTATTAATAGATCAAGTTTGGATGACAAATTGTCATATTGATACTTTGTTTATCATTATAATTATTATTCTAAAATCATGTTATTTTTGTAAGGATTATATTTTTTTATTTGCTAGACAAAAATAGTAGTGTGGTATTATAGGCAAATTTTCTAAGGAGAATATTACTCTCCCCTTAAGGAGAGTACACCTCCTGTGTGGCTGCATGTTTATGGTTGAGACTAG
>CAVNYN010229337.1:0-29608 GCA_963692815.1 Nyctanthes arbor-tristis | reverse complement strand
AAAGTTTTGTTAAAAAACTTCTCACCCATGTGGTACACGTGAGTACATGCCATGTGGATTTGAACTACACATAACTTTGAAATACATGTGACATGCATATTTCCTAAATAAAAATTTAGCACTGAATTAAAATCATTATCTTAAAAATTTTTCTAATTATTAATTATACAAATTTAATTATTTTGATATATTTCTTTGTTGCAGGTAGTCTTAAAACACTAAAAATTTGTTTAAATATATAAGATAAAAATAATAATTATTTTCAAATGTAATTATTAATAGATCAAGTTTGGATGACAAATTGTCATATTGATACTTTGTTTATCATTATAATTATTATTCTAAAATCATGTTATTTTTGTAAGGATTATATTTTTTTATTTGCTAGACAAAAATAGTAGTGTGGTATTATAGGCAAATTTTCTAAGGAGAATATTACTCTCCCCTTGAGGAGAATACACCTCCTGTGTGGCTGCATATGATTGGAGTTTGAGGGACCCTCAAGCTCCATAGCGGGACTCGTATTATAAGTATATAAACAAATGAAACGAAGTATCACCCGGTTAAAATAGTATGTGGGGAAATGAGGTATTATACGGTTAAAATGGTATGTTGGGTAAATACTTTCTTATACGTGTGAAATTTTTTTATCTGAATAAGTATTGAGCAAATGCGAGTATCATGGTACATACACGATACGCACTATTAAATCGTTAATTAATAATATTAAATAAGTTAGATGATTTATAATAACTTATATGATAAGTTAATAATATTAAATAAGTTAGATGATTTAACTTATAATATTATATACACGATACGCACTCTTAGACCATTAACTAAAAATATTAAATAAGTTCGATGATAGATATCTGTTCAATATTTATTGTTTATTATTATTGAAATTTTTTAAAATTAGCCTTCTAGTATAGTGCACGGATGAGAGGTTAGTTATCAATTTTATTTTATATAATAATCCATTATTTTTTCTAAATGAATAAAAATCAAAGGGACTTGAAAAATAAAAAATGGAACGTTCCATGTAAGGTTTTGGTCCAGTTGTGATGAACTGATGATAAATAAAAACAAGAAAGGAGGGTCCACTCACAAAACCGTCACTTGGCTTTACAAAGGAAAAAGTCAGATTTCGTGTCAAACCTTCACTCCACAACACCTTGTTTGCTTCTAAATAATTCAAAAGATAAAAAATAAGTGCACTTTCTGTTGTCTTCAATTTGCACTAACTTGAAGTTGTGCTTTCGTGTCGCTAACTAGAGTCCTCGTGTGTTACACATTTGGGACAATTTTTGGTGGTGCGTCCACCTGAGCAAGTTGAAATCCATCGAATAATCAATAATGGAAAAGACACAAAAACGATGGAACTTTTTTCCTTTTCTTTTTTGGTTTTGGACATTACCATATGTTATCAAGTTCACTTTATTAAAGAGATAGTCTTGAATTATCATACTCTATATAGCAAAATATGGTTTTTTATTTTTTTATTTTTTATTTTTTGGTTTTGGACATTACTATATGTTATCAAGTTCACTTTATTAAAGGAAAAGTCTTGAATTATCATACTCTATATAGCATAATATGGTTTTTTTTTTTTTTTTTGGACATTACTATACGTTATCAAGTTCACTTTATTGAAGAGATAGTCTTGAATTATCATCCGATCTATATAGCAAAAGGTGGTATTTGCTTCTCATCTTTAGCCATTTTGGCTTGTGCTCGTTATACTCGCGGAGTGATATGGTAGAATGGGAAAAAATCCCATATATTTCTCTTTTTTTGTTTTAAAATAAAAATTGATCAAAATATTTTAATCTATATATAATTTGGAAGACCACAAGATTGTAGGATAAAAATATGTCTAATATGCTGAATTGGATGTGAATGAATGATAAGAAAGAGAGATGAGTAAGGCATAGGTTATGGGTATGTTACTAGTATTGTATTACTATTCGACCCACTGTAGCAAATAATCCTCGTGACTTATTTGATACACGGAACAAGATTAAGAACAAAAACCTTATAATAAATTCGACTCAATTATGTAAATATATCGATGAATCTATAAAGATTTAATATACGGAAATGTTTAAAAATTTCTCAGAAGTTTTACAACAAAACATTCCAACCCCATGTGGGTTGTAGCCTGTTATCAATGTATGCTACGTCTATTTCAAATTCATATAGCTTTCATTCATACAAGTAACATGAAATGAGAATTTTTGTAACAAAACTTTTGAGAAATTTTTTAGCACAACTCATTTGATGTAACATTGAATAGTGCAAACCAAAAGCAAAAGGCAACCAACATCCTTGTAGAAAATTAACTAAAATTGGGGGGGGGGGGTTACAACATGGGCATGTAGGTGGGATATTGCTAGAATAAATGAACAGAGAAACACAACCTAATAAAGAGAGCAAGAAAACCAAAAAGGGGTTGTCAGAAAGTGAAAAATAAGCAGGAATGCTCGTGACTTTTCGTGTCCTAATTAATCATAAGCCTTAGAATCATCGAATACCCCTCTTTGAGTTAGGGATTAATGTGACTCTTGTGGCTGAATTTAATATTCGATCCTGACTCTGTCCTTGAGACAGAGTGGCAATGGCATTTTTTAATTTGGGAGTTGGGACTAACCTCATCCGATCTAACTCTAGAAATTTTAAAAGTCAAGACATGAACTTAAGGAGGAAGACTTTGGGTTTTTTCACATGCAGCTAATCTACTATAGTATTTATAATTCTAATCTAAGTTCAATGTACCACGTCAACAACAGCATAAAAAAGTGAGTGTGTGTCATTACTTGGACGGAATCATGTGGACAGGATAATTTGTTCATTAAGCCGATGGACAGAGCAGCCATCAATATCAGAGTGTGTCAAAAATGTAGATTAATATTAATTTGTATATTAAAATTTTTTTTACATTTATTTATATGGTTAAATTTTGTTTCCTTGTCAAAATGGGGTGTGCCTAAGCAAAGGGTGGCACACCCCTAGCTACGCCTCTGATTAAACCTATAATAATCTTGGTAGAAATGTCAATTTCGAGCTTGAGGCACTGGGTGTTTCCCTTTCACTATAGTATTCTTTGATTGCAAGTATGAAAAATGCATGAAAGGAAAATGAATTCTAGATAATTGAATTTTCTAGAATTAACTTTTACGGGAAATATCAATTATACGTGTTTGAATGACTTAAGGACATGTTCTGTTTATATTTTTTTGAATTCATTTTCAGTATTGTCTTTCAAGAGTAAATATTAAAGTAAAAGAAGAATTTTATTTTCCTTATTTTGAGTATTTTCAAATTTTTAAACTGAAAACTCAAAACAAGGAAAATGTCATTTTGTCCTTTTGAGCTTTTCAGTTTGAAATTTTGAAAATGCTCAAAGTAAGGAAAATGAAATCATTCTTTTACTTAATATTTACTCTTAAAAGACAAAACTAAAAATGAATTCAAAAAATATAAACAAAACATTCCCTTAATTTTCCAACTAGAAATAGTTGTTGTTTTCCATCTTTTAGTGTTTGATAACTAAGGCTGGACATCCGATCAGGAAAACCGTCAAAACTGACTTAACTGACCCGAAATGAGTCTTGTCGAGTTGGGTTGCTATAGTAAATGGGTCAGATGCGGTTGGAAAACAAGTGACCCGACTCGGGTCGAGTCGGGTGCCGGGTTGACTCGGCGCTACGCGGGTGAACCCGGCGAACCCGACCGAGTCAACCCGATTTTTTAATATTTTTAAATAAAATCTTGGTAGCCTAATTGAAATTTTGAACATTTCATTTGACAATTTAAGTAAAAAGGATAAAAACTAATATATACATTTACAATTTTTCATCAAGATGAAGCATAACTTATGAACCCTAGTCCCCAAATTCAATTCTCCCAACTCCACCCACTGCGTGTCTACTGTCGCCGTTCCTGCCGCCGCTGCCGTTCCTCTCCGCCTACCGCTGCCACGCTCCTGCCGTTCCTCTCCGCCGCGGTCCCGCTCGTTGTCATGCCGTGCCGTCCAGCTCGCTCGCGCCACGACCGCCTTCCATGTTCAAGCTGCCGCCAGTCGTGCTAGCGCTTGCCGCCGTCTGTGCTGCGCCGGCGATGCCGCCCCTTTCGTCGATCTCCTCTTCTCACATGCTGCTGCCTTCCTTGCCGCCGTCCGTGCTAGCGCTTGCCGCTGTCCGTGTCAGCGATGCTGCCCCTTCCGTTGATCTCCTCTTGTCTTTGAATCTAGGATTGAATGATACAAATGATATATTGAAAACAAAATTGACTCAACATTAGGGTTAAAATATTGTAAATGGGCTTTTATTTTGTCTTTTGACAAATGGGCCGTTTCCAAAGACTTTGGGCCCAAAAAAATAGAAATTTGGCTTTGTTGGCCGAAATCTCCAATCCGAGTCAACCCGACTCGATCTGAGTTGACTCGAATTGACTCGGGTTTTGGAACCGAGTCGACTCTGCTCGGGTCCAATTTTGCCAACCCGACCCGATCCATCCGATGCCCAGCCCTATTGATAACTATTATTTTTTATAGAAACCATCGTTTTTTTTTTAATTTTGTTATTTGATAGTCATTGTTATTTTTTATAGAAATTATCAAGTATTCTGTATAAATTGTACTTTTTTCTAGGCATGTCAACGAGCCAAGTAGAGCCAAAACTTGGGCTCGGGCTCGGGATCGGCTCAGGGTTTTTTGATACCGAGCCTAAAAGCCTGAGCCAAAGCCCGGCTTAGTTCAGCCGTGAAAATTAGGCTCGACCAGAGCTTTGGCTCTGGCCTTTTCTAAGCCGGACGGGGTTGGCTCTATTTTTTTTTAAAAATTTTTTCCTACCTTAATTAAATTTTTTCCTCACCTAAGTTTGACAAAGGCCTTAACGGGCATGCCGTTTCCCCCGGCGAGCCAAACTAGCCGGCCCGGCTCGGGCTAGCCCTTGAATTTGGGGCTCGACTCAGGCTCTGGCTCATCTTAAACGAGCCATGAGCTGGCTCGGTTGGGGCATTTTACGGGCCAGGCCAAGGGCAACTCGAGTCAACCGGCTCTTTATGCATCCCTACTTTTTTCTATGTATCTTTTTGTTTGCCAATATTTTTTTATTTTTCAAATTTACGCTTTAAGCTGAATATATGTTTATATTTGAGACAAATCAAACCATGACGAATAAAAAAAAAAAAGATAACTAATGAACAAATACAATACTCATCAAGCTTTCGTCCTGGATGATTTTTTTCATGGATAATGGTGATAAGAGGGTTATGTTTGCAGATGGTTATGAAGATAAGATAAGTAAAGAGAGGTTTCTTAATGATTATGGTCTCATTAGACGGTTTACTCATGAATAATTTTGAAGCAAGTAACTATCCAGTACTGTACTTAATAAGTAAAAACTTATACCGAAAAGGAAATTAAACGTATAGATGGGTGAAAGCACCTCCAGTTAGAGAATAAACAAACTCAAATACAAGAGAGAATTTATCACCTAAATTTGAATTGAATTTTGTTACATACATGGAGGATAAAGAAAACAAATCCTCGAAATTCGATTTTCGAGGCAAGGTATTTCTCAAAAAATAAACAAGAGAGAGAAAAATAAAGACATATTTTATCAAAGAGGAGAAGCACCGTTTACTTGACAGCAGGAGAATGCTGGAAGGAGATGTATTGACTATTGACTGCTAGGACTTCTCGATTATGCGTTTTGCAAATTTATATATTTTTTAAGTTAAAAAATAATCCAATATCTTGGAAAATATGGAATTTCAATTCAGTGGAAAACCAATTACCTAGGTCCGTCCAACAAAAATATTTTCCTTGTTTTCTGAAAAATATGGTCATGTGACTAAAAGTAAAAAAATATTTTCCAAGAAAAAAAGCCAATTAAATGACACGAACATGGGAATTTAGGTGAAAAACTAACATTTTCTATGAAAAATAATGGTAATCAGACACGCTCTAATTTTATTCATATAGACATGACTTTATATATGGGTCTATGAGCCCATATATAAATTAATAGAGGAAAATACTCTATATACAACGGGTATTTCTCTAAAGAAGATGACCGGTGTCTTCATTTTAAACTAGAACTGGTTGAAATGCTCGTCTTTGAAAACTGAGTGCCGGGGCACGGGTGGTTGTATCTAGAATCCATCAAAATTGACTGCTTCTGCAAGCTTCTTGCAACACATGGGTCAAGGAATAGGTGTTAAAAGTAAAACCTTTCTAGATGATACCTTTGGATCCAAGTTTTGGACCATGATCTAGAAGGGTATCTCCCCTCGTTTAGGACATCGTCTCATCAAGGAAGAAAAATCTCCAAGCGAGGAGTCGTCAACAATCAATTACCATCATTGTACACAGTGTATCACGGCGTATAGTCAATAAAAGCTTTAATGTTTATACACTTTCAAAAGATAATTGTCATTTTCCAGTTACTCTCTCTCTCTTCTCAACTGTTAATTTCATATATTTCAAAGTCGTACAATGAGATTGAAAACTTTTTTGTTAATTACACACTTCCAAAAGTGATGCTCTCTGTCATTTTCTGGTTATTTTCTATATCCAGCTGTTAATTTCAGGTTATTTTCTATATCCAGCTCTTAATTTCATATTTTTAAAGGCATTTGTTCATAATAAAAGCGAAGAGTGTCTTCAATGTGAAAACGCCAGACTCGTTCAAATATCAAGTATGTCCCATACGTTTATAGCTTTAGTGCTAGAAGCATTCAATTTCTGGCACACGAGTCGTAGCAAAGACTAGCAACAAAATTTTAGTGCTTCCAAACATGTTAAAATCTATCACATTAGAAGGAAGAAGTGAAAAGTACGGCCCAAAGAAACTTACAGCTATCACGCACAGAGGCAATAGAAGCAAAAAATATATATATATATATATATATATATATTTTTGGGAGTTTACCTTTGGGGACATTAATATCAATGCAGGGAATAGAGGCAAAATTTCATGAGTAAAAATACATAGGGAAAGCTCCACACGGGCATTAACAAAACCTTTCATCAAGAAAATACTAACTTACCAGTAGAAACACATAGGTAAAATTCCAATGGCATCTTTCTAGAAAATAGTCATAAGTTTTCAAGTAGAAACACAACTAGGCATTATTTATTTAAACAGAAGAAATTTCACTATGCAGCCAAAAGTATAAAGGCACAAAGTTAATCCAGGTCGAACCCGGATAATGGTTATTGTATCTCGCTAGCAAAAAGCTCCAAAAATTCACCACCAGAGTCATCCCCAACTCAAGCACTTTTCTTCACCTCAGCAGACTTGATAATGTCAATGAATTCAGGCTGTAAAAATAAGTTTGAAATTGTTAAATCATCTTTTCAATATATTAGAATAATTTCCACAAGCCTAACAATTGTTGTTCCTTTAGTCCTTGATAGCTACAAAGCTCAATAGCTAAGATCATTACTAGCACCATTACCTTGAGGGAAGCACCGCCAACTAAAAAGCCATCAACATCAGCTTTTGCAGCCAATTCCTTACAGTTGCCGCCATTTACAGAACCTGCATCAGCAATTTATTTAGTGCAGGCTGTAACATAAGTACTATATAAGTTGTGACAAGTCATGCCCATCATATAAAATAACTAGGGCCATCTTTGAAAAAGTACAAGGCAGCACAACAGTTCTTGTGCACCATAAAAGTGGGTTATCCTGCAAGTTAAGGCAGGATCAGAGACAGAAGGTTGGCTTCTATAGAGGCGTTAACTACTGGCCCAGAACAAAGGGTCAATATTTTCATTTTCAAGTAAAGGTTGGTTTTAGTGGCTTCCAGAATATCTTCTTTTTTGCATATATAACTAATAAAACCAGCCAAAGACAAAACAACGATATTACCTCCATAGATAATCCTAGTGGACGAAGCAACTTCAGGACTAACATTTGCATGAAGCCATTTCCTCAGTTCAGCATGTACCTATGATCAGGAATGTTTTAAATAGACATTTTCATTAATAGTACCAGCATAGCCTCAGATACAAAATGGTAAATGTAACCAGCGTATGTTTATACCTAACAATGAACTCACAAGAAACTACCAAAATTCTAGGAAATTTGGGGGAATAATGATATTCATCACCCTTTGTTATGATCAGTATTCTACATTCAAATGAAATAGCATTAAAGAATAAATCAAATTAACTGTAGGGATGTGTGATCCATTTAAGTGGAGCGGTGATAAATAGCCTTTACTCATTTGAGCTGATATTTTTCCAAGTTCTTGTATTTGTAATTTTTGTATGAGAATATTAACGAGGGAAAAACCCAACTTACTTCCTGAGCCTGATCAGGTGATGCAACCTTCCCAGTTCCAATAGCCCAGACAGGCTCATAAGCCAAAACAACATTTGTCCAAACGGATATCTTTTCTGCAAGATGAAATACAATGAAATTTAAGATATCAACTTTTATATCAGTTCTGCAGAAGGAAAAATAAGTTTTAACAGAGTCCAGAATGGATGGACGAAGAAAAAGAATGTAAGCTGCAGCAAATTGCACAACTAAATTCTGATATATTTTGATTAGCAGCATTGGTTCATAAAACCTCCACTAGGAATACAGCAAAATACAAGAGGATGATTCAAACATTGCACTTCCAGATACCGTCCACTCCCCCCGGGCCCGCCTTTTTCCTTAAACAAAAAACCTCAATATATGTTATCATAAAAAAGAAAAGGCAAGATTGGAAATGAGAGAGAGAGAGAGAGAGAGAGTAAAAACAATTCAAATGCCAGTAAAGGTTTATATCAATAATACCAAATAACTAAAAACTTAGAGCAAAAATCAGAAGAACATGGGAAGGAAAACATGAAAGGAAATAGTTATTAAGAGTCAAACCATGCACATAAAGGTGAATTATTTACCAGCTATAGCCTTTGTTTGTGTAGCAACAACATCCATAGTTGATCCAGATTCTCTCTGCTCAAGAGTCTCACCGATACAAGCAATGACCTTGAGACCTTTAGAAAGGGCATATGCAACTTTATCTCCAACAAACTGAAATCAAAATGGCTGTAAGTAATCATTTGATATAGAAATAAATCAAATTCCAGTAATCACGTAGAGTTTCCTACTGAAAAGGAAATATCACTCAAGTAAATACCTCATTTGATTCAGCTAACAAAGCCCTCCTCTCAGAGTGACCAAGAATGACCCATGGAATGTTCAGATCGGAAGCATCTCAGCACTACAAACATTTAAACAACGTCATCTATAACTTCATCAAATTCCAAATTATGACACTGAACCAGGATAATCAGCAATTGCTGCCTTATCCAACATACAATTATGAAGTAGTGACATGGATGGCATCTGATGTGAGCAATATTATGAACTGTAGCATAAGGTATATTGAAAGACCTTGATGAATGAGGGAAAAGAAAAGGCCTCCCAAACTTATATAGTTGAAATAGTTCACACAACTTCATCATGCTTTACCAAATGAGGAACAGTATTTTAAGAGCTAAATAGATTGATTATTCAGACATGCAAAGTTAAAGACTGGAAAATTTGATAGGAGAAAATATACCTAACCTCACCGGTGTAGGCACCTCCTTTCTTAACCCAACAGTTTTGGGCTGCCACCTGGAATTCAGGACGCAGTGCACTTTTGACAAGTGGAAGGAACACAAACGGAGGGCTGACAACAACCTCTATGGGACAAAGGAAATAGTTAACAGTCAAAGATCAAATAGTAAGAAAATATTCTTCACAAACAATCAATCAAGCCTCTTTCATGATCGAAAAGCATACTAGGAACGAAGCTTTCCATCTCTTCGCATGGAATTCTAAGAAACAATGTCAAACAGTGGCATCCCCAAGTAGTTCCCCAAATTGTAAAAACTAAATTTGAATGGAACTAACAATGCACCCTATGACATTGCATATATCATGCTCAATATCTCAAAAATGTCTGAAGAAGATATAATTATAATGTGTTATTCAATCAAGAGCTAAACAAATTCTACAGACTGAAAGGTTTATGGTGAAAGAAGACAGGGCTTTAACAATTTGAAGCCTATACGAAAATTCCAAGGCCAGAGCACAATTTGAACACAGTAATAATTTGTCCTAAAATACAACTTCACAAGATAACAGTTCATTCCCTGTTTTTTAAACAATAACTTATTCACAAAGACATAAGAAAACAATTCGTTTTATTTTCATTCTAGTATGAAAATACAAAGGAAATCACTATTCCCAAGTTTTCCTTTCATCCCTCCCCCTAAACCAAAATCCAGAAACATTAAAATACACTCACCCACAACATCTGGAGATGGCACTTGAGCACCATTGAGTGTGTCCACAATCTTCTTCACCTCCTCAGTGGTACCATTCTACAGTAAAATATCAAACTCATCCATAAATCATCCCTCATCTTAAGAAAATAATTACGAATCTACAAAGCTAATATCTTAAACTGAAAACACATTACACTTCAGTTCACTAAGGTTATGAAAAGCACTCATAAAGAAGTATATCTCAATCTTCACAGTACATCAGATCCGTAAAATCAAGCAGTGATATCGGATTCAAAAGATACTGAGTGTTCGCAAAACACGTAATACTTCCATATAAT
Organism: Nyctanthes arbor-tristis; assembly: GCA_963692815.1. Taxonomy (NCBI): domain Eukaryota; kingdom Viridiplantae; phylum Streptophyta; class Magnoliopsida; order Lamiales; family Oleaceae; genus Nyctanthes; species Nyctanthes arbor-tristis. The sequence goes on along the minus strand of CAVNYN010229337.1, from coordinate 18,986 downwards.
AAACACGTATAAAGCCAAATCCTAGCATTATCGCATAAATTCAAGAGATCAGCCGATCGAAAGACGCGATTCCTAATCATTACACAAGTTATTGAAGATCAGAGGCTTACGCATTTCCAGTTACCACCAACGAAGAATTTCCTGCCCATTCTGTATCGGAGATTCCAAGGATTGTTCAACAAGAAACGATCTCTTTAACAATTGTTCTCCACATCCAGTATGAGATATATATGGGTAGTCACTATTTGCGGATCGAGTGGGATCTGATTATTACTATTACAATTTACGGAATTGTCGATAATACCCCCGTCGCCGTTGGATAACGGAATATTCTACAGCGGGAGAAGGCGAGCTGCTTGGCGTTCATCTGACGTCAGTTAACGGCATATTCTGCGTGCACGCGTGGGGTAATTTGGAGACTTTGGATTTGTTTAATATTTTTCAGTGGGTAAGCCGGCAGTGGAGAGAGTTGACGGTAACGCTGCGCCGGTGGTATAGTGGACTACAGGAGGGGTCACACAAGTGTGTGGTGATGAATGGCTTTATTTCCTACACCACGAATTCAAGCGTTTGTCACTGTGTCATCTTGGGTTTTTTATGTAAATGATTTTTCAAATAATTATTTCTTTTTTTCTTTTCTTTAGATTAAAATAATTATGTCTTTTTACTTCATTTTGTCTATTCTCTGTTCTCTAACCAAACCCCCCCCCCAAAAAAAGATTTTGAGAAAATTACTTTTCTCAAAAAAATGCACATGCACTCACTCGACCTGTATTGGAAATAATTTTTAAAGAATTGATTTTTTAAGAGAATGAGTGGTTAGAAAGTAAAGAAAAGTTATAAATTTATGTATAAAATTATTTTAATAGGTAAATGTGCTATTGAAAATTTGAAAGATATCAATGTGCTTTTGTCATAGCAAAAGGGCCAAAAAAAGTTTCGTTGTACAAAAATTTTTAACAATATTGTGTATGTGAGTGTCATTATAATTCTTTAAAAAAAAAGTGTCATTATAGTATTTAATTTTAAAGTGATGTGACATGCTTAGAAAACAAATTTCTATTGTTTGTACGTGTAAGAGAATTTATGCTTGAGGCTTTTTTTTTTTATTTTACACATATAGCATAGCAGGATTAAGAATGGCTTTATCTTCTTTAAAATGACAAATTTTGTGAGTGTGTATGAATTCAAAAATGTGTGAATAATTTGTACACTTTATATATACAAAATAGCATTTCTCTTCTCTAAGAGAATTTTGTTATATTCATGTTTAATTTGTTGACGAAATTTTTTAACTAATAAAGAGCCTTTTTTTTTATAGCAGGAACTAATACAGAGCTGTTGAAAACAAGACTTAGCAATGTTAAAAAGAAAAATAATAAGAGAAAGAAATGAAGAAGTAGGTTTCTTTTCCCAATTTACTTTTTTTTTTTTATAACGGGATATAAGGGAGGGAAATTCAGAAAGGGGCGGGTATGTTTTGAAACCGAGACCTCCGACCTGGAATACAAGTGATCACATATTTATTATTGGTTACAAATTATCATATTGGTAAAAAATCTGAGCCACAAATTGGTCGCATACAAAATCACGAATCACAAATTACGACCATAGCCAGTCACACCGTTGATCAGCAATTCTAAGATCAATTCTAATTTAGGGTGAAAACAGTCATGGAAAAAAAAACCCAAAAATGAAAAAAATGAGGAGGGAAAAACATATTCTCAAATGATATGTAGAGAAAATTAGGGGGGATATAAATATGGTGGGAGAAACGTTATTTGAACATACAATTGGACACATGGCAACTTTTAATTGGTTGCCAAGCTTTTTCAACTTAAAAAATGTGAGTAGCGATTGGGTCATTTGCCCTTGGCCTCCAATTTACACAATTCCCCACAAAAATGGGTTTCTTCCCTCTCTCCTTTAGTCTCATTCTGACATCATACATATAATATTATATGTCATGAGAAATCGCAACCATGTGGCGTGACTTGATACAAGTCACATGAGTATATAGTGTCATATGTATGGCATTAGATTAATTTTACCATCTCTCCCAACACTATTTGCTATTGTATGGTGAAAAACCCAAATTGAACACATTTATAAAGGAAAAAACTAAGGGAAAAAAATTAAAGGAGAAAAAGCTCATTTTCAAATAATGTGCAAAGAGAAAATAAGAGTGAAAACATTTAAATTGAACACATCGGGATTTCATTAGTTTGTATTTGTAACCGTAGCCTAAGGAAGAGGGTGGAAATGGATAAATTAGGGGCTATCCAATTCTCTCTCAATATAGCCCCCTCTTCCCCTAGCATTATTTGGGTTTTTTTCACCTTTCGTTAACACATGCTCTTAATTGTGCATTAATTGAGTAATTGGCAGATACAGCAACGGGGCCCGTGCAAGAATACTTCAAGGACGGGTGGTACCATATTTTTTAATCATATTTTTCTCATTTGAACTATTTTTATACAAGTGAAAGAAGTTCAAAGATGAGTATATACTCGAACCTGATATCCCTCTTTGATGAGGGGTGATCTCTACAAAAAAACTACAATGATGTGTGATTAGTCTTTAATATTTCCATTCTCGTATGGAAGTTAATTAATAAAAGTATCTCAAATGTAACAATGTGTATTGTGCACACCTGACAAATAATATTGAAGTTACTACAAAAAAGAACAAAAAATAGAAATAAATAATTGTAACACCGCAGTGCTCATGGGTACCTATAGCAAAGTATTGTTAGGCTATTTGTAGATATTTTATTATTATGTTAGAGATTCTCAATTATTATGCAAGCAATTTTTTTGCTATCTATCAAGAATTTTTCTACTACCATTGCTAATTTGTTATGATCACAGTATATTTTCCTTGTAGGTCCTTGTGCAAATCGCGAACACGCTTTCAAATATGGTACACTAGTAAAATATACTATGATCATCTGAAACAATAAGAACATTCATATTAGTGTTGTTAAATTTAACTATCTACATAAGTAAAATGTACATTTTAAATTATTGTTAAATGTCACATATACAAGTTAAATTTAACAACTATTAAAGTATCACATTAGATTTGTAAACAAAATCAATAAAATCTACTCAAGTCTAAATATGTCCCATTATCTTCAAAAGTTATTGAAAAAAGAATTTTTGAAAAAACATTAAAATCTGTAACAAATTTAACAACCAACCAAAAAAAATTCTTTTAACAACTTTCTTAACGCCTCAAATGTAGGTAATTTTTGAATTGTTAACTAACAATTTAACCAACAACCACATTTAACACTACGCACTATCAATGTGGATGCTATAAAGCATTATTTTATTAAAATTATAGTGAGACATGAATAAGTAATACTGTATATGTAACACACTTATATTGAATGATAAAAAAATAGTCATGTGATCATTATCCAATGAACGTGTACTATGTGAAAACGTAACTTATTAATGTCATCTATCTATGTCTCTCTAAAATTACTTTTATTTTATTACTAGAAATTTGAAAATTGAGACAACACTACTTTTTTCACTTATAGATAGAGTAATGATCTAACGTCAGAAGTCTAGTGATATTATGCCGCTAGACGCTTATATGACATGTTAGATGTGTGCCATCTGACATGTCTCATCACAATGTATGATATGTCATGCAAGATGGTACACGCCATATAAGCGTCAGGCGATATTATGGACATGCCTCAACACAAGATATACATTATGTTTAGCAACTATAACATTATAATCTGCTACACAGTATTATTTCATTGGTTTCAATTTTTTCAAAAAGTCAAAAAGTAAAAGTCAAACCGCAATTGTTTACTTTTTATAAAAACAATCAATAAAATAATGACATATTAATCTCATGTAGTTGTCAAACACTCTGATAATATAGCATATTAGATAACACATATTACATAAGTGTCTAACGATATAACATCGGTAGACGCCTGACATTATATTATTTTCACTCATAAATAAGCATATCTATTTCCCGGTAAAGTTTGGCGCATCTAAAATTTCCCGCCACCTCTCCAGTGCGATTAGGGCTCGGATCATCAAAATCTCGGTTTCACCTTCCCTTCTGAAAAAATCAACGCCTAGTCCTCAGTCGTTGCTTTTGTTTTTGAATTCACTGTAGTCCGTCGCCTATATTGTCGACGAAGAAGTGTTCCAGCCCTAATTTCTCTGCAATTCGCAGAAATGGCCGCCACATCTGACTCAAACGCTTCCGCTTTTTCGGCAGCTGAGGTACCACTTTTTATCTTTTTTTCTAGATCGGAAGAGCGTCGTGTATAGTTAATAGCTGATGGATTAATTGTTTAATTATAGTTGCTTAGTTGTATTTTATTATTATATTTATTAACTGAACTTCAATTTTGCAGCTGGAGTTTCTCGCAGAGGATGAAATGGTTGAGATTGTACCAAATATGAGGATGGATCCTCTCAATTTCGTCTCTGTAAGCTTACATTTGAATGTTTCTCCATCTCCTTCATATAGACTGTCATATTCCAGTTCATCATTTGATTTTTCTTTTTCCTTTTGTTTTTTCAATTTTTATCTGTTAATGTATAGGGAGATTTTGGTCCTTTTAGACCTCAAATAGCAACTCAGGTGCCACTGTGGTTAGCAGTGGCGTTGAAGAAGAGAGGAAAATGCATGATTCGGCCCCCTGAGTGGATGTCTGTTGGTGAGGCCATTTGAAAATAGAAGCTTCTTTAGCATCTTTGTTCTCAATTATACAATGATGGGTTTTATTATAATTTGATTTTTTTCTTCATTTTTAAATTGTTGGAACTAATTTGATGGTAAAAAATTTAGGCATAGGACGGAATGCAGAGCACCACCATTTTTGTGATATTTACTAGAACTAGAATCTCTTTAGCCGTTTTCTTAGCTTGATAGGGTTACTTTTCTTTTTCCTGCTTGTATCATGCTTCCCCCACATAAGTGAAGTTTTCAGTGATTTCTTTGTACGGGTTTGAAATGCTTTCCGCACAATTTAATTGGCATAGTTTTTCTTCTAAGTAAGCATCTTCAGAGTTTCTTTAACTTGATTTATGCCAGTTCTTCTACCCGAACTGATTTATTTGTTTTGACCTGCTATATCAATCTTCCAGTTTGCTTTATTCATTTTCTACTTCCTAATATAAAGTGCAGGCAAGAAACATACTCATTTCCTATTTATTCCTCCTTTTCTCAGAAAAATTAACACAAGTGCTGGAAGCAGAAAGGGATTCTGAGAAGAGACAGCCTTTACCATTTCACTATGTAGAAATATCTAGGCTCCTTTTTGATCAGTAAGTAGTTTCACAATTTGCAAGTACGCTTATATCTAGTTTATTCATTTTTATTTATTTTAAGTTTTGATTCCTGTTTTATATAAATGTAGTGCTCGAGAAGACATTCCCGACGTATACATGGTTAGTGAAGTGGGGTTTTTATCTATTTCTATCTCGATCAATTAATTTTCCTGGAATATTGATGCTTAATCCTCAAACAGGTAAGGTCCCTAATTGAGGACATCAAGGATGTGCGTTTTCACAAAATTGGAACTGGCTTGGAGATTATCTCAAAGGAACGTACATATGCATTAAGGGTAGGTTTTCCTATCATCCGCAGATGTGAATATGCTGTGTATCTTTTATTTTTATGTAATGATGGAACCTGAGAAGGAACGGGATGAGAATTCTTCTAGAAGCAAGTTCTCTATTTTAAGATAAAAGATCACATCAGTAGCAATCTCATAGCAGGGGATTACAACTAATGTAACCTTGGTCAAGGATCAAGTTTGCTTCTTTTACATTTTCCCCCTTTTTCTTTCTTCTATTGTAAGGATCAAGTGTGGTTGATCTTTTTAAATCTGTTAGTCTTGTGCATACCAGCTATTGTTAGTGATTACTATTTGTGGAATATCTCAGCTGCCTTCGACTAAGGAGTCTCTGACTGGTTATGTGTAATTCGGTGGTATCATTCTTTTACATCTTACTGAGGTTCTTTTATTTTCTGTCATTGAACTCTCTCTATCCATGGTAAAAGTCTTATGTTTCAGTTTACAGTGAACAAAGGCTCTGAAAACACATTATTCTTCCGATCTCTAAGAAATACATTGGCAGTCCCATATATGCTCAGCTGGCTCTTAGTTATATTTACTGGGGTTCTCTTTGATTCCCTATTTGTTTTACTCTTCTTTTGGTTTATAAATAATAATGAATGAATATGGATTATGATTTGACGAATACTTTAGGACAGGTGTCCCAGGACCAGGATAATGATATTTGAAAACATTAGAATTAGCTACACATTTTGTACTCTTTCTTTTGTGAGTGCTAACTTTAAAATTTGTGCAGCTTAAAAATCTATCTGCTATGGAAGCAAATATAGTGCGTCCATTTGTTACAAGAGCCTTGGAGATGTTTTATAAGCTCAGTGGCCCTGAGATGATACAAGAATCAGACCACCTGTCCAATAGACAACCTCAAGCAACCAACCGTGGGCCAAGAGTAAGTTCTTTTTTGCGTGGTTCATTTACTTGTGTAAGCATACCAATCCTGACAAATCTGTTCGTTTCCATTTCATCACTTCTTTGCACACCCAAGCTATACCCTTTCCAAAAGTAATGCAGTGTGTTTTCCAGTGTCAAAAATGTATCTTATAATTCCACCCTTATCTTTCATTGTGCAACTAATGTGGTCATGGATAATCTTGTAATTTATCAACTATACAATGTCGGTATTAACATTTTGTGCTTGACTCTCAGCGGCAACTGAAAGATAGATGAATGAAGACTGAAGAGATTACAAATGCCTTGGCAATTATCTCAAATTACATTGTAGAGGTAGCAAACTCGGAATGCCAACCTGGAAGTACTCCTAAGCCTGCAGTGGATTTCACCAACATTATAGTCTCTATGGCTACATGTTGCTAGGAATCATTAGAGAGCAAGTTGAGCTTCTATTCGGATATCAACATCTTAGAGGTGGAGAGATCATAATGCTTCCAGGTTTTATTCCTCTGCCTCAAATGTATTCTGGGCAAATATATTATTGTTATTGCTTGATACCCCCCCCCTCCCTTTAAGGCCATGTTTATTTTCTATTTATAATTTCAGTAGCCACTGAATATTTACATTAAATAGATCACACATTTTCCAGTCTGCTGCTTTGGTTTCTATTGGCAAGATGGCTGAGTTTTCATTTCCAAGATCTTGATCAAAAGAAAATCTACTGATGTCTAATTATCTTGTTTGTTTGCTGCAATGTTGTGCCATGTGGAGTTTATTTTTATTTTTATTCTTCCAAATGATCAATGGAATGTTCTGTGCTCACATCTCAAATCTTGCAATAAATTGAGAAAAGAAAAAATAAATAAAAAGAATTTCATTGCTCTTTGAAGATTACTCAGAGCTGTCAACTCAGCGTCTCAGCCCGGCAAAAAAATGTGAAGCCTTGAACAATCCCTGCAAGGACTTCTGATTTACAATTTTTGAAAAATACTTCTTTCTTTTGCTTGATCTACCCGTAAAGAAAGAAGCAGTTATGCCGTCACCAACTTAGTACTGGAATCGGGACGGTTTTATGGTGAAAACATAGAGATTTTAAGACTAGAGTGTGCCACGAGAACCAGGCCCCAAACAGATAGCCAGTATACAGGCAGTACTTGTTTGCCATAGGCCTGGATGGCGCAGTTTGGATTTTCACGTCTGAGGTAACATAAATGATGCTAATGCTATTGTTTAAGCAAAGGAAATCTTGAGCGATCACACCCAAACTCGAATTGTCATATCCTGTGACATAGGTACCAAACTTAAATTTACAGCATTATATACTCTTCCACTCTTTTGGTTTTTCTGTGAATCTTCTATACTGATGGGGTTATATTATTGTGATTCTCATGTTATTCAGTTACTGCAATTTTATTATTCTCCAACCAGGACTGCTGTGCGTTCATTCATTTGAACTGTTGGGACTGAACTTAAGATGATATGTCATTTTCATTGTGCTCGGTAGATGTCTCTTATTCCATTACCAGGGCAACTGTCATTAGATTTTCTATAGAAACATATCAAGCTCCAAGTTTGGAGCCCGACTACCAATTACAGGGGGTCACATCATCTGACACAGATGACGTGGCCCCCATGTAATTGGTGGTAGGGCTCCAAACTCAGAGCCCGATCTGTGTCTATAGCCGGACCGCAACTGTCATTGTTCTATTTCCTCAATCTTTTGTAGCATTCTTCACATAGTGATTGATTCACGCATCTTCCTGCATTTTCCAAAATAAGATGGGGATTTGCGGTCAGTTTCTTTTGTCTTTGGGTAGGGTGTCAAAGGTGAGTTGGGTCAGCTTAGTTTGATTTCAACTTGTCTAAGCTGATCACACTTGTGTGTGCGCTCACCTCAACCAGTTTGCACAAGGCACGAGCTGCTTGCATGGATCAATTCTTATTCAAGCTCATATTCGTTATAAGCTCCATAGGCTTGCCACGATGTTAGCTCATAAGCCTTGAACACCCCTATTTTGCATAAAATTATTGGCTCACTTTGGTTGTCAGAAAACTCAGTAATACTATGGGTAATAAATCTCATGTATGATTCTCAACCTCTGCACGTTGTAGCAAATGGTCTCCTATTCCCTTTTTCCAGCATGTGGCAGTTTCCAACCTTTTATAAAGATGCGCATATGTCCCTAGCGTTAACTTCAAACAAAAATTGATTGAAAAAATAAACAAACCAATCTCATATTATCAACCATATACTGCCATTGAAATCAAAACTGTCCACTGCGACCTAACAATCACACAGTTCACACTAATTGTACATCAACGGCACTACCATCGTTGCTAGTTCTGCATTAGAAAAAAGGCTGATGGCTATTAAAATGGTGGAGCCTAATTTATTGTGCTATGTGGAAGATGCACGCTGATCTCGCTGATCGACCTTATGAACAAGTTAGGTTTTTATATTTTCCACACTTGTAATTTCGGTTATCTTAAAATTTTTAGCTATGGTAGGGAAACTGACTTAGGGTTATTTCTTATGGGACTGATCTCTTGTAATAAACCTATGTTCTATCATATATAATAAAATTATTGCAGCAGCCAAAAGCCGGGAGGTAACATCAAGTTGAAGCGAACTTGTATAAATCTAGTGCGTTTTATGCGTTTCTTTGTCACTTTACAAATTGATTTTGCTTAACAATAGCAAGATGGGGCACCACTGATGCCAAGAATAACAGCAAGCATGGGGTTTCTCCCCCTAAATCCCTGGTGTAAACACAAGAAGAATGGGGAAGAGAACCCCCAAATGGAAATTGGGGTATTCTCCCCCATTCTGTTCTTTCTGCTCTATTATTATTGTTGTGAGAAATGGAGATGCTGGTGTTTAGGTAGGGGTAGAGTTGGGGGAAGAACATTATTTTTGGTTGCTTTTAATCATCTTTCGTTTTTTTTCCTTGACGGAAGGGGGACCCGGGGGGGATGAAAATGACTTTTCATTTGAAGTTAATTTCAGGGAGGGACATAGACTTGAACTCAATATCTCGTCTTGATAAAGGCTATTCTTTACTAGTGGTGATCTCCCGTAAGATGTGTGGCGGGGACTATCTTGCCATACACACACATGACAGGAGATTATTGAGACAACTGTGTGAGCCCTCACGTATAGGGGTCCACTGTGTATATGTTTTTCCAATAATCTCTCACCACGTGTGAGTATGGCGGGATAATCCTATTATATATCTGACAGGAAATCACTTTTATACTCTTTACCACTTAAACTATAACATTTAATCTAAATGATGGGCTTCTTGTATATAGAAACTTATTTGCTACACAGCGCTACGGTTGGGGGTTAATTTGTGAATGTTACTGTGATACTATTTGAAAATGTCTCAGAAGGCAATGACACCTTGAATTGAATGGATGGATTGACGGGGGATATGTGTTTTCAAGGACAGACTTACTTTAGATAGATTTATCATATCATGTCACGTCTTCTTGAGGGGACATGGCATGAAGTTGGCATTGCCGAGGATATACTTTTGTCCTTGTGCTTTCGACTTTTGATGGATCCTACATATTGAACAACATTTTTTCCCCGGACTGATCAGATTTGACCATTTTCACCATTTTTCCCTTGTTAGGTCCTCCATTTTTTTTTAAATATTTATTTGAAGTTCACCTGTAAGATATTTGTCTAGTTATTCTTCCCAGTGACACGTATCACTATTTCAGCATAAATAAAAACCATTTAAGGACGGTACAATGTGTATGGCAAAATGATTGTATATAAATTAGTTTATAAATAACTACGTGACATTATTTTATTAATTATTTTCTGTAAAAAGTCAAAAATTATAGTTTGATTTTTACTTTTTGACTTTTAAAAAAAAAAGTGAAATTAATAAAATAATATCACGAAATAATTTATAAATAAAATGATTTATAAACCAAGTTGTAAACATATTGTACAAATACTAATTAGTCTCAGTACGAATAAAAATAAAGTATAGAGGATGACTTTTGAAATGATTGGATTCTAGTTAAGCTTGGCTGTTGATTGATTAAGTATATATAATTATATATTGCTTTCTTGTCCTGTAGAATCTCAATGTGTCACGAAGTTGCGTATTCCACATGGTAGTGAGCCCAGATGCCTCCCTGTCTCTCAAATATTTTATCTATAAATTATGTATTGCAAATTGCAATTATATATAATGTCTATACATATGATGTGAAGGGAACATTAGGCTAAACGGCCACATGTTGTCTATACAAACGGCATGAGAATGAACAAAGGGCAATTGGGCATTTCTACCGGTTCAAACATACGGATTATTAAGTGCTTGTTTGATCTTATTTATTTAAAGAATTTATAATAAAGAGAGAGGTAAAATATGTATTGAAAATATAAAAAGATGTGAAATATTTGCTTGTAATTGAATAATTATCAAATCAAATGTCAAATTAGTGGTAGATAAATTTATAAATTAAGAGAAAAAAGGAGACCAAACAAGCTCTAAGTTCACCAAGGCACTTGTTGTGTCCATGGTTTTTGAAAATTGAACCGGTGGAGTGGATGTGACTGGAAAAAACAGTTCGGTTGGCTGAAAAAGTCTACCGTTTAAATACGAAAAATCCTAATTGAACAAAAAATTAGACAAAAAAATTGACAAAATTGACAAGTGTCATAAATGATTAATGTTGATGTAAAAGTAATATGATGTGTTGAAAAATAAAATTGTGCAACTTGTCAGTTTTGTTAGAATTTTTGTAGGTGATTTTATTCACATAGCACAACTCAACTCTGGACAAGAACTTGAAAAAGACTAGTTTAATAAGTGAAAAAAAAATCAAGAAAATTGGACAAAATTAATTTTTTTATAAAAAATGTCTAAAATCTTTTTATTAATTATTTTAAAAAATGGGTTTAGCTCCAATTTGACCTTTTGACCCTTAATAAACTATTATTTTTATATTTTGATGACAGATGATGTTTTCTAAATATATATTGGCTTTGGTCACGTAGTAAAAGATCAATAGACAACACGTAGCATGAGATCATTAAACAACTTTTGTCCAATGATCTATTGCCACATGTGTGTCTAACGGGAAAATCTCATTAAACGTATAGCAGGAGATTGAGACTAATGTCAAAATTGGCTTGGTTTTATTTGAGACAATTATGTCTTGCAAAGAGACTTGTTAAGCTTTAAGCCGTTGAATAGTTCTTATTCAAGCTCGGGCTATTTTATTTTGCTTTAAGCTGTTGAATAGTTCTTATTCAAGCTCGGGCTATTTTATTTTACTTTTTTAAATAATACAATTGGAGGAATTTCAGGAAGGGGTATAGATTCAAATTCAAAATATCCTCTTAATAAGGGATATTCTTTATCACTTGTGCTATCGTCCTTAGTCTCGAATTGCCCATTTGTTGATTTTGAGCTTTTTTTGTTTCCACACTTAAAAATGTGGATTTTTTATTTTTGAAAAATAATTCTCGAATTGAATAAGTTGATTTACAAATTTTTTCTTCTAGAAGGTATATTAATTCATTTATTTATGATGATGATGCTCGGTATTCATACATAATTCATTTCAATGAATTTATTATGATACATTATTATTGTTATTATTCAGATTTATTTTCATCTAACTAATAATTTATCTTGGAAGAAAATTTATACATCTTCATAATGCGTCTGCGTGATTTTTCATAAATTTTGATTAAATATTGCTTTATTGTAACGGGAATTGAATTACAATTTAATTTACTTTTTCCCCTTCAAGTAATTATTAATAATTAATTAATTAATTAATGCAAATATATGCAATAAGTACTACTCCATAATTAAGAAAGTCTTCTCCTAGGACCGGCATGTCTGTAGGACCAAGTAATAATTCAATAAGTTGTGTGATCTTTTCTTTATTTATGATGAGGATATTGAGATTTGGAATTTTAGTTATGAAAATGTTTCGAAAGTATTGAAAATGTTCAAGTTGTCTCACAGAGATTTTTTTACAAAACTTTCTACTCTATGTGGTATGTATTGATGCACGCTACTTGTATTTCAAATCTATGTTGCGTGCATCAATACATGCTACATAGAGTATGAGGTTTTGTAACAAAACCTCCGGGAGGTGCTTGAACATTACTGTCAAAAATATTTTTTGTCTAACTCAAATTAACTTTTGGAGAAATTTGGTAGGAAATGATCGTTTCACAATCTCTTTTTCACAAAAAGTATAATTTTAGTGAAAATGTAACAATATTTTCAAGCTAAGAGCTGCATTAGTAAGCTTCTATTCAGAATATAGCAATGTTTTGACCACTAATCTTACTACTGATAAATTATTATCATTTACCACATATTTCAAATTTTAATTAAATATTTACTATTTATTTCAACTTATTATAATTTGATTTTTATTATGAGAATCGAACAAGCACTTAACGACATTCATTTCATTTTCACAAACCATTTGTAGGATGAGTGATTGACTCTGGAGCAAATATATTGAGTTTAGTGGTTATTTTGAGATGGCTGGACTATGCGATAAAAATTATTATTATTATTATTATTTTTGAAGAAAATGCTATACAATTTATTAGTAATTGTAATAAATCACAAATATCCTAACAAAATGGTACAAAAACGCAAATGAGTTGTGAGTCCAACGAACAAAAAAACGAATAACCCCTAAATTACCTTCCAAATTCATTTCACTCAACTTTCGCCTTATCCACATCTCACGGATTTTCCGTGATAAAAGACAGGTTTACTTGGTCATTACGAAACCTTGCAAGCCCATTTCCGTCATTTCACTTGTTTGCAAAATAATATAAATATTCCTTCTCATTTGTGTCTTCTTCTTCATCCTTTGGGTTGGCGGGCACTGGAACATAATTTTGTCTTTGCCTTTCTTTTCACCCATTTGGATCATTAAATAATCCCCCATTTCGTCTTCATAATTCCCAAATTAACAAGATAAAGCTCTTCATTTTCTGTTATATTCAGTTCCGGTTTCTATTTTCCTTTTGAGTGTATTATTATTATTTTTTAAGAAGAAGAAAAGAGAAAAAAGTTAACGGTTGAGTTTTATTTTTTGATCAATTGCGTTAAGATATTTTTCGTTTCTTGATAAAGTGTAGTATGTTTTCATTCTTGTCGTTAGCTGTTTGTGTATTGGAAAATCATAATTCAAAAACGCAATTCAAATTGTTGGGCAGCTTCGCCTGAAATTTGGATTTTTCATTTTCTCCATTTTTATTCATATACTCAAATGATTCATTCGTTTCGTGGATTTATAAGGTTCAGGAATTTTGAATTTGATTAACACATAATTCTATAGTTTTCCTTTCCCTCGAATTTTCACACTGCAGTTTTTTGTGTTTGATTTTTTATTGTGAAGCAAATATGAAGAATTTCGAATACCGAATTTTATAGTGGAAAATTTAATAAAATATTTGATGCTATGGGATTTTTGGTTTTTTAAAATTTTTTACTATATTCAATAATATTGTTTAACAAATTTTCCATCAAAATGAATTAACTTAGAAATTGTTGAGTTTTACCTGCACTTGTTATTGGTGCACTTGTTGTTGGTGTTGGTGTTTGTGGCGGGATGTATTGTAGGGTTATTGCGCCGATGGGTGACCCGTGGACCGACCTGATGGCTGGCGGCAGTGGGGGAGGTGGTGGTTTCAGCCATGAAAGTGAGCTTGATTTGGCGACAATGGTGAGTGACTTCCTGGAGAATGAAAATAGTGGTGGAACGGAGTCTTCAAGCAGCAGCGAAAGCGATTCTGCCCGCTCCGATCTTGCGCAGCTTGCTGATAAAATATCTGTAAGTCTATCTCCAACCCCCCCAACCAAAAGAAATTTGTAATAATGATTGATTTCTTGGTATCGTTTTGGAATGTATTATTGGGCAATCATTTCTCTTGTAATAGACTGTAAATGGCCCCGGTTGATGTGATTAGTAGCTCCAATGTTTTGGATAAGGAATAGGATGAAAGCATATTTATCCTTCAAGTTGAACAAGGTGCATTTTTAATTTTAGAATGCCTAGATTATGGTTGACATCTGGGTAAATAATTAGTGCTTATTGCCTTCTAGCTTAGAAAAGCTATAATTTAGATCTCTGATGTTTCCATGAGCTATTTTGGAATCTGACTTTCGTGCAGAGGTCTATTTGTTTTCAAGTTCTGGGGTGCAACTAGTGGTTATCTGCTTTCTTATTGAACTTATGTTTTTCTAAGGCCCCGATTATGTTTAAAGCTTCGCAATTTCCTCTACCCCCCCTTCTTGGCAATTCACGCAGTTTTCCTTCTATGATGACACAGGGATAATAGTCAATCTAAGGCCTAGACACTGCCGTGGGGCGTAGACACTTTAAACACGAATGAATAAAATTCAAATACTGCTGATTTTGGAAACATTCGCCATTTTCTTTGCTTTTCTAGAACCGATACAGAAATGGGTGTTCTTTGGATGTTGTTTACCTTAGCCACGTGTGGTTTTAAAGGGGGGTTAGTCAATCACATTTTTGGGCTCCTAGAAATGGTATCCTTGGGGCTTTCTACTTTATACAAATTGAAGACAATGGTAACATTGGAGTTGAACAATAACTCATTTGTTTTTGATGTATTTAGGGAGATACCACAGTTTTGTCCCTCAATCAATGGAGTTCTCAAGTTATAGAATGCTTTTCTCATGTTTCTTTCAGAAGAATTAACTTTCTATTTTTCTTGTTTGCCGTATATTTATGTTAGAACTTGCCTGTCAAAAGATTTAATGAATGCATCTGGTACTCCATTTAGAAGAATTTGGGAAGCGGCATGTTTTCCAACTTATATAATCCACACAATTAGATCAGTAAAAATTATGTCGATATGGGGCTAGCAAGTGAAATGTTGTAAATGCTTTTGATTTGGCACTCATATTCATTTTCAGTTTCTTGTACAACTCCCTGCAACTTTTTGCTTTAATAATCAAATATCTCCTCTTACTAGTTTCTTATGATCATTCAGTATCTCAGGGTGGTGGTGGATCATAATCAACATGACATTTTGTCTGTTGTGAATTCACTTGCTCTTTCGATTACGGATAGGGATATTTACAGTGTTAAATCAGGCCTTTGCAATGCTAGCTGCATAAGGTTTTCTCTGGTGAAGCTTCTAAGGTTTTCTGGTTATGATGCTGGTGTGTGTACGTCCAGGTGGCAAGGGAGTGGAAAAGTTCCTGGAGGTAAAATAATCCTTTCCAGCAACATGGTGTATTCTAGTGCGAATAATAGTAAGCTGATAACTTGTCAACTGTAGCAGTTCTGCTCCTGCCAAATCAGCAGAGCTAATTTTTACAATGTGTTGTACAGTAATTCGACATTGGAAAACCTCAAATACAGGGAAAGAACTCTTCAGGATTTTGACTTTGTGAAACTTTGTTGGAATGTTGTGTTGTCAGGTTCTGGTTATGGTCTTTTGGCTTGGCTTGTTTGCCTAACAAGTTCATCTTGCACAACTTACTAATGTCAAATGAGTAAGCTCGTGTATTAAAGTCTGATACAGTAGTTTCTTTCTAAATAAATGCAGGGGATCATGAGTACATTGACATCATAGGATGTGGTGATTCAGGATGCCGAGTGATTGTTGACATAGACTTCCGGAGCCACTTTGAGATTGCAAGAGCTGTTTCATCATACGACGCAATATTGAATTCTCTTCCAGTTATTTATGTGGGTTCTTTTACAAAGCTAAAACAATACCTTCTGGTGATGGTGGAAGCTGCTAGATCCTCTTTGAAGCAGAATTCAATGCCTCTACCCCCGTGGAGATCTTTGGCTTATCTGCAAGCAAAATGGCAGTCTCCTTATGAAAGGAAGTTTTGTCCTGACTATCAGAACAACAATAGCGCCACTCTAGTTGGACATAAACAATGCATTGGACACCTTAAGAGATTGAAATTATCTGCTTCAGCCAGAGATTGAATCAGAGCTCATGTTTAAGCCTGTGAACAGCAACAATTGGAAGATAAAATTCGGGAGGCAAAGACATTGAGAATTTGGCTCGGTTGTGGATGAGTCTTCTTTACAAGGAGGATAGAACATAGAATCACTGAAACAAAATCTTCCTTACGGAAAGAGGAACAATAACTTCATGTAGCTGATAGGCTGATAGGCTGATACCGGTAATGAATAATGTGGAACAGAATCGGGTTTGGAAGCTCCTATTCTATGTTCAACTAATATGGTGGTGCATTGAGAGGAAATTACATGCTCAACTGCGGAGAAATTGTCTATAGAGAGCATAATGTAACCCTTTTCTTTCTTTTTTCCCCAATTGCGTTCTTGCCATTTTTTGGCAAAAAATTTTGTTTCCTTTTTTCATTTATTACGCTTTCATGTTAATGGGAGAGACTTTGCTTTTCGTATTATTGGCTGATCTGATGTATGCGAATGGTGTTCACTTGTTTGTCTTGCCTAATGGAATTGTAGATTGGTGGTATGAAGAAATAATAATTATTAGTCTTCTTAATTTTTGCAGCGAAGGTTCCTATTTGTATTTTCATCCCTAATGTTTCCATCTGAACAAATATGTTCCCTATATTTTGTATTCGTTTGCACCTCTATCTAAATGCATTTATTTAAAATGAGGATCAGTTTGGGAGGCATTTATATGAAATCTTATTATAAAATTAAATTTCAAGAAAAAATAATTTGATATGTATACACAATAATGGATAAAATGGTAATGTGAAAATTTTTGTTAAATATTATGATTATGTGCACATAACGTGAGATTGAGATTTAATTTTTATGAGAGTATTTCATTTAAATGTTTGATAAATTTTATCTAATATTATTTTAATTAAATACTCCCTCCTTCCCATAGTCATATTTACTTTCTTACAAGATTAAACAAAATTTTGAAAAGCAAATTTTACGAATAGTTTTTCCAATAAACCCTTACTCAATGAAGATAATAATAACTATTAAACATATTAAATAATGTTATTGATAAAAAGAAAAGAAATAACTCCAAAAATTAAAAATGATCTAGTCTGATTGTCTACAACTTATTTTTTCACTACAAAAAAACTCAATAATTAAACTTCACACCAACCACATGTCATCACCTTTTCATAATTCTCTATAATCTATCTCTATTTTTTCACTGCATATTTCAAATAATAATTTCTTTTTATCAAAAAAACTAAAAAAATAAATAAAAAAATAAACTAGCTACAAATAACATATATATTTGGGATAGCTTGAAAAGGAAGACAAGACTATTAGCCTATTATATATTTGAGACGAAACGAATATATATGCTTGGAAAAATTGCAAATGAATATAAAAGTTGGGAATATATCCGTTCAAACTTCAAATTAAGGTTGATAATGAAATTACAAATGAGTGCAAAGGTCAGGGGAATTTATCCTTTATTTATTTTTAAAAAGTATAGTTTATTTATTGAGTTGTGCTATTTGATTAAAAAGACATATAAAAAGTTTTAACAAAACTAATCCAAGATGTGATCTTATTTTTCAATACGTTATGTCATATTTTTATGAATGGTAATCACATAGACCACATATCAATTTTATCACGCTCTGCATATCATTTTTATCACAAACTATCAAATGAACTTGAAGTCTTGTTTGTTATCCATAGGTTTTGTCCTGAAACTTGTATTTTTGCCAAACCAACCTTAATAATGCTCCCTCCATCCTATAAAAATGTCCTTATTAATATTTTACGTAAATTAAGAAATGTGAATTAATGTGGTTGAAAATACAAAATTTACACTTATTTCCATAGTATACACTTATTAAATATTGAATCACTTTTTATTTGGATAATTTACGCAAACAGATTCTATCATTTACTAGTAGTGCGGAAATTGACTCTATAGTTTCTAACTTGACTATTTCAACCTTAGTTTATATTATTCCTTGCAAAAAGGACCTTATTGTCTAAATTGATCAATTTCTATTGTTAAAATGACATTTTTACCTTTATTTTCTTTTTTCTAAAATATAATTCTTTTTAAAAGTATTTTACCCTTAATTTCAAGTAAAATATAAAGACAAAATGTCATATTTTAATTAATTGATGTATCATATTGGTGTTCATATTGATCATCAGACACCGCGGTGAAGAAATCAGAGCTTCCACTAGAGATTCCAAAAAATATTTTATTTAACTGAAAAATCAAAACGGTTATATTTGTTTTGTAATGGTGGGTAGGTAAAATTATGATGGCAGTTGAATATACGCACATCAAAATATAAATTTTTATATTTATATCTTACTTGAAATTAAGGGTAAAATACTTTTAAAAAGAATTATATTTTAGAAAAAAGAAAATAAAGGTAAAAATGTCATTTTAACAATAGAAATTGATCAATTTAGACAATAAGGTCCTTTTTGCAAGGAATAATATAAACTAAGGTTGAAATAGTCAAGTTAG
>CAVNYN010229333.1:0-20839 GCA_963692815.1 Nyctanthes arbor-tristis | reverse complement strand
CCGGGTCTAATAACTATGCTTTTCAACTAATGATAATAATACGAGCCACATATCTTTTTGTACAATATTTTGTCAAACTTTGAAAAAAAAAACATTTTCCTTAAAGGTAATCACATAGATCACATGTTTATTTTGTCAAACTTTTTACACACTCTTTTATCGAAATAGAATTATATGTCATTTGAGAGAACCATTATAAAATGATTAGGAGCAATCATAACACAAAAATTCTTCAAGTGGTTCTTAATTAGAAGAAGTTGAACTAATTGACCCCAAAAAAAAACCGTTATTATAAACTTACCAAATAAGGTTTGGGACTTAATGGTAGATTTGGATGTTTTCCATTCAAAAGGACTAATAGCACCAAAAGTAAGCAAGTTTGGGACTTTAGCACCAAATTTTCCACCTTTCAAACCAATATGCAAAATGAGGCAACGTCTAGGGACTATTAAGATAAACTAACACTCATCCCATTCCATGAAAATAGTCATATGGTTATGTTCACGAGATTAAGAATATTTAATTCATATAATTGGAAAAATGGAATTTAAGAATATTTTTTCTAATATACCCCTTCATTTAATTGTGTATTCTATGGTATCCATCGGCAGGGCCGGTCCTGGGATGAGGCCAATGAGGCCACCGCCTCAGGCCCAGGACAAACAAGGGCCCAATTTTTCTTGTTGTACTTGGCCCAAAATGCAAGTACACTTTGCTTTTTTTTTTGGGAAGTTTTTAGAGCCCAAACTAGAAATTAAGGGCCTAAGTGGAAAAAGTCAAGGGCCCAAATTGAGTAAAAAAAATTATGAAAATTCAGATTGGAAAGAAAAAAAATTCTGGTGTAGAAGGCAAACGACCTCTTTCGATTTCCGCCAACCCAAACATTTCAATTGCCAATTGAAGAATCCTAACTGAAGAACCCTAACATTTGTCAATTCCCAAATCGCAAATTTCCGCCAACCCAAACATTTGTCAATTCACAGTCTTTGCTGCTGCCTTCTGCGCTGCTGGTCTACTGCCTTATGCGCTGTGGGGCCTTCTCCGGGACTCCGCTTGCTGCCTGCCAGTAGTCAACTGCCGGCTGGCAGCTGCTGCCTACGGCCTACTAGTGCTCGGCTTTTCTCCTGCCTCTCTGTCTCCAATCAGTCAGTCATGAGTCAGGTACTATATTTTTTCCTCGTTCTTGATGCTTAGTAGGACTTGAAAGTTGATCTGAAATATTTTTGTGATATTTTCTGGATTTGTACCTTTCGTCCTTAAACCCTTATGGGGTTTTCTATAGATTAATTTATCATTTGTTTCAAAAAATGTTCTTTTCAAGTTAATCGTAGTCTTGAAGTGTTTTGTGTGTATTCTGGAGAATTTTAGGGCTGATTTGAATTATTTTTGTGCAATTTTTCTGGGTTTTGTTTTGGAGAACGTGTTATGGAGTAGAGAGTTTTGGGGGATTTCACAGATATGAAACACCTAGGTTCTGTTAATTTCTGCTTGTAAATTAGTTGGATCCTCATTTATACTCAGGGTAGGATTAAGGCTTACCTAAGGCATAAATGCAGTCTTTTATTGACTACAAGATTATGCGGGATCTTTAGTGGATCATTTTAACTTATGTATAGTATTTGGGGTTCAAAGGTAGGTTAACACAGGAAATGTAAAGCAAGTAATTTTCCTTCGACTACGTTTGGTGTTTTGAACTAAATTGATTTTAGAGAATGTGTAGTTTGATGCTTCAATTTATAGTTCTTATTGAATTCAATTTGGTAGACTTATAATTTATTTTGCCTAGTAAATTTATAATTGATTCTTGCCAGATTTTGTAGGATTACACTAAAATTTTATTGAATCCATAGTGGCCACTGATGCCTTAATGGTATTTGTTATTTTTTCTGGCCATTCTTTTTCCTTTCCACATAAAAATGGCTAGTCTTGGTAGTATACCTTGATAGGTAGCTAAAAGAGCATAATGCTTTCATTTTTCCCCTTGTATCTTTTCTTTCACCATTATCTATTTGCTTCCTTTTGCCTGCTAAGACATTACGTTAAGGGGCCATACATGTATTCATTTAAATGTTGTCTTCAACACAGATGATTTGCCTTTAATCTTTCCTTCCGCGTGTTGTTTTTGCAGATGTTATTGTTTCCAATTCCTAAAATGAAAGTTTAATCAAACTAATGCTTGTGGATTCCTAGCTATGTTTTATTCTCATTGAATTTTTATTACAACTTTTGGTGTAACTAATGTAATTATAAATTGTGATTCAAGGCCAATGATACATGGAGTTCAATTTATTGGCAAGAATGAGAGTTCTTCGATCCGAGGAAGGAAGGGAAAACAAAAGACCAAGATGCTTGTAAAGCATGGTGGACATGTTAACATACATGAAATAATTTTGGACTTAAGAAATTATTAAATCGTTTTTTTGTCTGTGATTTAGCATTTTTCATTTTGGAGATTACTTTGGGTATTATTGAGGGGTTTTGGTGTGATCAAACGGTGGAAAAAATAATACCATTAGCAAAAAAAAATAGCTTAGTAAACAATCAAGAAACATAGTTGAACCTCATATTTCGATGTCCACATTGGTTTAGTTTAGGATTGAGGAATTTTTGGATTGGCTAGTGATAGATTCAGAGATTGGTATAATTTGGGAAGAGAGTCACGATGAAAAAAATTAAGAAATATAGTATAGAAAAAAAATTTCGGGGGCAACGGGAAGGGGCGGGGTCTATCCTTACATTACTCGTTATAGGGGTCCATTTTTTGGAACTTGCCTAGGGCCCCTATGATTACAGGACCGGCACTGTCCATCAGACACCAGTGGCAAGCCCCTATTAGACACATTGGGGGATAATAGGCCCAATGCATCTAAAGAGAGCTTGCCACATAATCCAAATAGTGTCCAATGGATACGATAGAAGAAGTATTCATTTAATTATGAAAGAAAGAACAAAATATCACTTCCATGTAGGACTGGGCATAAAATCAGCAAACCCATAAACTCGACCTGCCCGACCCGTTATGGGTCGGGTTGAATCTGGTTAAAGACGTTAACAGGTCGGTCGCGGTATTATTCTGAGTAACCCGACTTGGGTTGAGTTGGGTTACATGTTGACTCGGTCCAACCCAGTGAACCCGACTCAACAGACCCGAGTCAGGTTCGACCCGATATATATATATATATATTCCTTTCTTTGTTCACAAAAAATTCGTGTTTGGCTGTTGAGTTTCCATAATTCCATTTGATTATGATTTACGAGTGCAATATAAAATATGTTCTGCTAGTGTTCTTGTTCAAGTTTGTTTCAAGATTTGAGAAACAAATAATTCCATTTGAGAATTTCAATATTTCACCTAATCTCTTGCACCAACACTCCAACAATCCAACACACACACAACTCACTCCTCCACTAAGAGTCAGATTTATACTAGACCCCTCAATTCCAATCCGCCACTGTAGTTCACTGTTGGATAGCCGCCTCCGTCCGATCTCCCACCGCATTCGTCCAATCTATTGCCGCCGCTGCTTGCCTGCTTCTGCAGCTGTCCCGCTGCGCTACTGCTTGACCTTCTGCACTTACTATGCCTCTATTGCTGCCGGAGTTCTCTACTGTGACGTAGCCATGCCACTACCATCACCTTTCAGCCATTCATTGTTCTCTCTCCGCAGCCATCGCCGCTAGTTCCACCACGAGCCGCTAGGCTACAAACTGTTGAAGCCCCATTCTTATCTTCCACCCATGTTTCTGAGCTTCTGACCTTCTATGATGGACTTTTGCCCTAAATGGGTGGGAAAAATGAAAATGGGCCAATAGGCCCATTTTGTGGTTTTGGGCTGGATTAAACACAGTCGATACTGAAAACCGACTCAACCCGAGTCACTCGGGCTTAGTCGGTTTTCGCTCTTCCGATCTAGTTCGACTCGGTTTGAGTTTTCTCAACCCGACTCGTAGTCGAGTCGTGTTCGGGTCAGGACCAAAACCAGACCCGACCGGCCTAATGCCCAGCCCTACTTCCATAGGATAATGCCATTAATGTTAGTTTGACCCAAAATGCTGCTTATGTCAATATTTTACCGAGAATTGGACTGAAACACCCCTACACTATTCTGCCAACATGTCCCAGGGAGATCTAGCTTCATCCTTCCACCATCTATCTACAATTATGTCAAGGGTCTATCTTCAATTCTTCATCCTTCCATCGTTCTTCAAAAGTATCACTCTCAAATCGGCGGCACAATCTCCATTACGAGATTCTCCAGCCAGTGATAACCAATAACTGAATGGGAAGGAAGATTCTATTGGATATGAAAGTGGATACAGTGAAGAAATAAGAAGCATTTTTTATGGTTTTGACTAAAAAATAATGTTTGTAAATTAAGTGAAAATTTTAATTCCAAACAACTGTAGCAAAAATTTTCTTCTTCTCCTTCTTACTTTCTACAACAATAAGATGGGACAATGGACTCTGTCTCTCTACTTTTTGTCTCCTCGTTGAAGCCTTCTTTTAGGGTTACGAAGGAGTTGTGAATTCTTACTGTGCTAACATGTCAAGTTGTCTTCTTCCTCCATCTTGTTCACTTCTAATCTTTCTCTTTACATATTACATTACATATTGAAGTTGTGAATAGGGAAGATGAATGGTTCTTGTGTCGGGGAAGAAAACAACCTTTTGTGTAATTTCTAAAATTGCAGAAGAAGGTCCTCTTGCTTTGACATTAAATGGCTTGTTAATTTCATAAGTGTCATTTAAGTCATTTTGTTTTCAACTCCAGTGTAGGGCTGCCTTTTAATTTTGAAAAATTCATTACAATCCTCTTGTTTTAAAATTTATTTATTTGTTTTGAAGAATCCCGTTTTAAAATTAAAATACGAGTTGTTAAGTACCTAAAAATCCTTGATTTGAATATAATCAACTAAAACAATTTGACAGCCACTATAAAACATACACATGAAGTTCACCCATTCAAATAATAATATCCTTAACCATATGCGAGTTACTCAGTACACAAAACTATATACAATACTTTAAATGACAAATTTTGGGTTTAATTGCAATTTTGAGATTTTAGACTAATTGCAAGTAAAGGGTAGGGGGCTTCCCTTGCAATTTCCTAGAAAGTTCTAAGTATTTTGAATCCTCTACACCCACGTGCAAAATAGGGGCATTTAAGACTCTTTAAGACAATTATACGTCACAAATGGTATTTGTCAATTATAACTTTGCTTTTAGGGATTTCCACGTTGCTTCTTGACCATTTTTTTCATTAATTATTATTCCACTTTAATAATTCTTTTATTTGTTATTAAATAGGGATATATATATATATGATAAAACCAAGAAATTAATTAAAGAAAGTGGCCTTTCAAGAAAAAAAAAAGTGGACAATAGAATGGATGAAAAAGGAATAGTGGACTAGTTTCACAATACAGATAAAGTAATATATATTAATGATGTATTAATGATGAATTAATGAAGTTGATAACAAGGTAATTACATTAGCACCACATCAATTATTTATTGCTTCATATTATATGCACACCCAAATTGAAACATAATTTTATAAGCACGCAGCATCAATTTTACATCTGTAACTTTAGTTTTTTTTTTCCCCTGATAAAATTGAGGAACTTTCAAGAGTGATAGACTCGAACTCAGAATCTAAGCGTGGTAAGGTGCTCTTTACTATTTGAAATATTACCATTTGTTTTATAACATTAGTCATTTAAGTCTCATAACATTAGTCAATTTTAAATGAGAAAAATAAAACAAACCCTTTGCATATTTAGGAACATTGACCATACTTCAGGATTGTGCAACATAAAAAGGCTAATAATTACAAAACATTGGATCTCATGTTTTGGGGGCTCAAATATTATTTGATAGCAATGCAGGATATAAAGTTTTCATTCCAATAATGTCACTGACCCTTTCGAATTCCAAATTACCTATTAAATTCAAAGTAGGCATTTTTTGTTGATTGTGTCATACAACATGACGATCAACAAGAGTCACAGACAATCACTTATGCACTTAGGACTACGTTTGAAAATGTCAGTGTTTAATCATGGAAAAATATATAGCAAATTCTTGGGTGACATGGTTGAAGATGTTGATTTGTGATAAGCATAGCAATACAACAATTGCTACTTACAAAGAAGTGTTCTAATATTTGTAGTAAACTGAAGCCGCTTGTCGAAGTTGTATTCGTCTATCTACTAATGTTATTTCTTTTGTTTCAATATTGATCTATTATCCCCAACATAATGTCTTTAGTCAGTTGCATCTGTCCGTGCATTACATGAGTGATACACTGTTTAAACTAAAATCACGACGAGGTAAAGATTATTTCGGATTTTTCTAAAATTGAGTGAGAGATAGTTTTTTTAATCATTTGTGCGATACATGTATATTCATAATTTGCACTTTAAGTTAACTCAATTTAAGTTTATGTTATAACCATTGATTTAAGATTCAATGTATATATTTTTTTATTTATGAACAATGTATTTTAAATGTAGCGTCTTCATATTGCGGCGTAGAAAATAAAAATCAAAGTGATAGCATAATTACCTTGAATAAAGTTCAATACATAAAAAACAAGAGTAAATTACAAGAGCATTTCCAACATTCTTGTTTAAATTTAAAGAATTTTTTTTGGGGTACTTTAGAGAGCATATACAAATTGTCCATATTTTTTTAGCCACTCCACCGGTCATTTTATTTTAAGGATAATACTAAACATCCACTTATCCTTCCTCTCCCTCATCTCATGTTCACCCCATTAAATTATGCATATATCGTGATAGGTAAATTATCATGTAATTATCGTGATATATAAGTAATTTAATTTGGTGCATAGGTGGTTTCCCCAAAAAAAAAATATTGAATGGAGAATGGACGCGAGATGAGATGAATGTGCGACATTAATATCCTTATTTTTTACTCTTGACTTTGCTTCTTTCAGAAAATATTTATTACTTTATATATATTTATTATTTTTACATACCTATTTCTTAGTTACTACTGTTATTATTTTCCATTAATTAATGTCTTATACCCGATTATTTGGTCTAATTTTCTTTTTTAGGATGTCCTAAATATATGATACTTTAGGGAAGGAGAAGGGATTTAATTACAAAGAGTGAGTGAGGTTATTCAAACTTGAAAGGCCAGTCTCACTCCTTAAAAATTATTGAAGCAATTTTCTAGTAGTTGCCTCTTCTAGTAATGTTATTCATACATACTTTGTACATATACCTTCTAAGTTTACTTAAATGTTTATGTCCCCAACTTCCATGTAATTATAAAATAAAATTTAAGAATGTGTGTAAACTCAATAGGTGTTATTGTACAAATTATGTACATGTATAGAATATACCGTCCTCATCTTCCATGGGATGATGAAATTTAAGAGTGTCTATAAATTCAAAAGGCGTTGTATAGGTGATATACAATAAGTATGTACAAAAAGAAAAATGCCATTTGAACATATATTTGTACATAATTTGTATAACAACACCCTTCGAAATAGTAATGCTATTATAGATACTATCAAAAATAGAATAATTTTGTGTTTGTCAAGTATATTATCCTTAATTATCATTAATAATCATTGTCATTGTTTTTTTTTATTACACAGCAGGGATCGCATGGTTGAGATAATGGCCCAAATTCATATCAAATATACAAGTAAGAACGTACATTTACTACTAAAACAATCTCCCCTGATAAACGATCATCGTCATTCTATGTGACAATATTTTATTATATTATTATTTAATTAAATGATAAATAGCATTACTTTGTTCTAAAAGTAATTGAAAAACGAGTTAACCATCTATATATATGATTTAATAGAAGTATATTTCCACACCATTTACCGATTTAATTCCTCTCCTTCCAATCCATGTACTTCCTCTATCTCAAAAAGATAGTCCACTAGTTATTTTCACATTAATTAAGAAATAAAAGTTAACATGTTGAAACATTAAATTTTACCTTATTTTTCTACGTATACCCTAATATCTCTAATTGTTTGAAATATTTCCAATGCATGAGTAGTTGAATAACAATAATTAATTAAATGCACATATATAAATGAAAAATTAAATACATGCTCAGTATGGTAAGTCGACTATCTTTGTGGGACGGATGAAAATGAAATAGTAGACTATCTTTTTGAGATAGGGGAAAATGAAATAGTGGACTATCTTTTTGAGACAGTGAGTGTAATATTTAAAAAAAATTGAAAAAAGGAGCACGGCCAAAAACCAAAGTCCAAAGAGCATATTTTTGTTCGGGCTAATTTCATATTTGGTCTCCAACTTTTATAGTTAGTATCACTTAACCTTTTTTTCAACCAACTGGGTCCCCAACCTTTCAATAACTCGTACGGCAGGTCTTCTTGACGGTTTCCGTCAAATCTGCCGTTAAGTACCCAGTCAAATTATCATTTTATCTATTATATTTTAAATTAAAAAATAAAAAGTTTAAAAATATATATATATATACTACCTCCATCCCTCAAAGATAGGACAGTAGATAATTTTACGTAGATGAAGAAACGGTAGGTAATTTTGTTAAAACATTAATTTTATTGGTGCTCATGCTAATTTTTACCTTCATATCTAATTAATGATGTAGAAATAATTATCAGTATAAATTTATTGAGAAGGAATTTGGATTGTTATATACAGTGTGAAGGCTTTAAATCTATCTATATATACATTAAAGTAATTTAGTTTCCATTTCTCATTTCCCGTCCAAAATCACTTACTAAATCCGGTTATTGCATCTTGGTCATTGGTATAACAATAATCCTAGCCTTTGATTATTTTCTTCTTTTTATTGTTTTCATTTATTTTTTATCTTTTTATCTTAATATATTACCTTACATAGAGATAATCACAAATATATAATTTAAATAATTAAATCAAGATTTTAACTTTTCTATATATAAGTTCTTTTACATCAAAGGAAACTTTCACATTTTATATCTTAATAATCATAATAATGCATTCAATTATACAGAGTATCACTTGGAATCGATTTTTTATATCTTTTAAAAAAAAGTTTGAATTCGGTTTTCCCTTTTTTTAAATAGTTTTAAATCTTTGTGATTTTTAAATTTTTTTATGTAATATAATTCATTGATATTTATGCAAGATTCACAATATGAATTTGTTTTTTTTTTATCTTTTAAATATTTTCATTTATTTTTTTATCTTTTTATCTTAATATATTACCTTACATAGAGAACATCACAAATAGATAATTTAAAATACTAAATCAAGATCTTAGTTTTTCTATATAAGTTCCCTTACGTCAAAAGAAACTTTTTCATATTTTAGCTTAATAACCACTTGAATTCGGTTTTTTACATCTAGAAATAATAACTAAATTTGGTTTTTTTAACAGTTTTAAATTTGTATGATTTTTAAATTTCATTTTATGTAATGTAATTCATTGATATTTATGCAAAATTCAGAATTCAGTTTTTTTATCTTTTTAAAATTTTCATTTATTTTTTAACTTTTTATCTTAATATATTACCTTACATGGAGAACATCACAAATTGATAATTTAAATAACTAAATCAAGATCTTAACTTTTCTATATAAGTTCTCTTATATCAAACGAAATTTTCACATATTTTATCTTAATAATCATAGTGCATGTAATTATATAGATTATTACTTAAATTCAGTTTCCTACATCTTTAAAAAAAAATTATATTCGGTTCTTTTGGACAGATCCAAATTTGTTAGATTTTTAAATTTTATTTTATGTAATGTAATTCATTGAAGTTTATGCAAAATTCACATTATGAATTTGGTTTTTTTATCTTTTTATTATTTTCATTTTTTTCGTCTTATCTTAATATATTACCTTATATAGAGAATATAAAAATGGATAATTTAAATGACTAAATCAAGATCTTAACTTTTCTATATGAGTTCCCTTAGATCAAAGGAAACTTTCACATATTTTATCTTAATAACCACTTGAATTCATCTTTTACATCTAAAAAAAATAGTAATAATTCAATTCAATTTTTTAAATAGTTTTAAATTTGTGTGATTTTTAAATTTTATTTTATGTAATTAATTCATTGATATTTATGCGAAATTCACAATATAAACTCGGTTTTTATTTGGGAATAAAAAGTGAATCCCACATTAGTAATTTAGTGGAATAATTGAGAATGTATACCTATATTAACGTACGTAGAGAGCGGTTATGCATAATAGAGCCTTGACTTATGAGACATGTGCTTCCAAAAAGTTTAAAATTTTAATGGATAATTTTTGAAAAATATTTATTATGAACCATGTACATGTTTATCTCACACCATCGGATTATTTTCTAGATTGGTTCCAATATTAGTCAATTCATGATTTTTCCAATTGATTTGGTTATGGCGGTTCAATTCTTAAAAACTGATTAAATTATATTAATATATTAAAATATTTAATATGTAGAATATGTATGTTATGAAAAATTAAATATCATTAATATGTATTACAAAAGTTAAAAAAAAAAAACAAACGGGGCGATAAAAAAATGTGTATTTTGTAAAAAGAGTTGGTGTTCACTCAAAGACAATTTTATATAGATATTTCGAGAGTTATAAAATGAAAATGTCTGAAAATTATGATATGTAATAAAGATAGCCAAATCACAAATTCTACTATAAATGTTGTAATATATGTATTATCGTTCATCATTCATTCTTGTTAAATTTATCGGATGTAACATAACTTCTCGTATGTTACACACTGGCAGCCTAATACAAACTACGTACAAAAACTTTGTTTATTTTTTTCTTAGATTTTTTGTGTAGACAATTTTTTATCTTCATTAATGAAAGATATTACGGGTAGCGACTATATTGTTTTTCTTTATATACACATAAACGGTCAAATATTATAGTTTAAAATTTTTTTATACAATCATGTTTAATCTTTTTTAATTGCTTATATTATCTGGTATTATCATCCCGTGCAACGCACGGGTGAAAAACTAGTTATAAGAATTGAAATTAGCATAATACCTTTCCCTAAAATTTGTGTGTACCAAGATACATTAAATTTGTTAATTAAATAAAGGCAAATATGAAAATAAAAAATTAAATGCGTGGTTGATATAACAACTCGACTATTTTTGGGGGACGGCTTAAAATGGAACACTAGACTATTTTTTTGAAACAGAAGTAGTATAATTTTTTTTAAAAAAGGAAAATTGGGGCATGGTGTTGCCGACTAACAAGTATTTGATACCATTTACGGTAGCAAAATCGATATTGGAAATGGCAGCACAAGGGGCTACTATTTCTCGCAGTCAAAAGGGGGAGAGACTCCCTATTTTTCTGCCATTTTCGGGCACCACAATAGTGGGTCTCAAATTTTTTTTAAATATATCTATATCTATTTTAAACTTTTTGTTTTTTAATTTAGAAACATAGGTGATAAAATAGTAATTTGACTAGAGATTTAACAGAAAAATTGACAGTTATCGACAAAAAGGATCTATCGCGCAAGTTATCAAAAGGTTGGAGACCTAGTTGGTTGAAAAAAAAATTGAAGACCTATTCGATACTAACTATAAAGGTTAGGGACCAAATGTGAAATTTATCCTTTTCGTTCTTCAGAAGAGCGCTCTGCGCCTATTTCTACAGCTGAAAAACAAATTACTGTATTCGGGGTACCCCAAAATTCTAGTGTTCGAGTACTGAATCGACAGCCTTGAGGAAGTCTCTCGTCTTGCTCCATGTTGAAGCTATCGAAGCTGCTTTTCCACTCTAGGTATGCTTCTTAAGCCCTTTTTTTCCTCCTAATTATTTTTGGGCTGCGATGTTTTATTAGTTTCTTGGAAACAAAAAGAAATGGACTTTAACCTGAAATGTTTTGTTGTCTTGTAAAAGTTAGAAAAAAAAGTTTTACGGCATCTTTACATTATATTTTTGCTTAATTTATTAAGTGTGTTGTTGAAATATCTTGTGTTGATGGTGAAATTTTCAGTTTTTCTGGATATATTACGGTAATAGAACCAAGGTTTTCTGCGGGTTAGGATTTACATTCTGTGGAAGGGTTTTAATATTCAGGTAATTTATTTTGAAACGGTTGTAAGAATAGATATAGAAATTGAAGGTGTTTATATATTGGGCTGGATAGATTGCAATGCAAAGTGAGGCTAAGAAATTGAGCTGTTCTTGGTGAGTGTACAATCAGTGTTCCCGCTGGTTGGGTGGGGCATACATAGGAGACTTAGCTCACCTAGTAAAGCATTACACTGCCCAGAGGGACTTTTGGGTGCCTGACTTTCTTCACCTTGTGCTTCTTCTGAGAGGACGCTGAAGAGTAGTTTTGATCTAGATAGAGCCACCGTTATTCACATGGGGCACGGGCCCGCATTTTGCTTTTGATAGGTTTACAATTTAAAAAATCGGCTCTTCACCGGTGGTCACCAGAATGTAGTTGAAAGCTACAAGTGTTGTGAACCGAAAAAATGGGATTTGAACGTAAAATTCAACATAAATGAGTCGTTAAAATTAAAAGTATGGGGGGTTTTAATGCAATTTAGCTGTAAACTAATGAGGTTTCTTGAATTAAGTTTCATACAATCTGATGGTTCAACTAACTGAGTTGGGATCCATGTTAATCTTGAAAACATAGAAGGATGGCCTACCATTTTTGGAGTTCTCAAGTAATAATATTGATGATATTAGTACATAGGCGTTAGAAAAGATAATTGTGTAGTAATAGTTATTTGTATAGTATTCTTATCCATGGCATATTACATGCTACTAGAAGCAAATATCTATAGTGGGAAGATTGAATGTGCAGACCCGGACAAAGGATTTGATTACTGTTAAACAATACCAATCACAAAAATTGGAGAATTTTATCTTGATATATCTTAGCCCTCATCAGTGAACTAATACTATTTTAAAATAGAGAGAGAACGAATGAAAATTGAGCAATGGAGATTGTAGTGCAGGTCCTATGAATTGTATGGATAGGATTTTTGTTCTATTGCTATTTTGAAACAGAAATAGCTTGCTAACAATGTCTTAAGGATCTTTCTCATTAAGATCCATCTTAGACTATCTTGTCCTCAACTGGCAGATGTTGAAGAGTATCACGAATACTGGTTCATGTTAATTTTACCAGAGCTATCTGAATGTTACCAAAAAATGTTAAAATTCTTATGCTTATATTTGCCGTCAATGAGACCCTTAGTGCTAGTTAACCTGCACCATTTTGCTTGAGTACCCATCTTATCAGTCAGTGGTAACGATGTTTCCTTTCATGTTCAGTTTTTCAAGCAGCAAACTTGATTTGTTGAATAATTCTTCAGTTCAGTACAATGTGGTTTCTTTGTTTGATCTTCCAGACGGAATTAATTGCTGGTGTCAATCTTTGCTGGCTCCAAACAGGAATCAATTGTCTCAGAAGAAGTTATTTTCTGAAGCTATTGATGGTTATTATGGTTGCATGGTATGAGTACCCAGGCTGGTGCATCTGCTGCTAGACAAAATTTTTCACCTGATGGTATCAAATGATTTCAGCATACACTTCTTCATTTCCTCCTCTTCCGACGGATGATGAAGTTGTTGCAGTATTCATTTTGCCTCGTTTTTGTGCTTTCAGGGAGACCTGGAACTAAAATATTTGCACCCTATTCAATTTATAAGGGGAAAGCTGCACTTTCGGCCTCCCCTATTCCTCCAACGTTTAGTAAATTGGATGTACTAATTTGAATATTTTTTCTTTAAATTTTTTCCCCAGTAATGTCTCTGTTGCTCCATAATAGATGCTGAATATAGGCTTCTTTATTTAATATAGTCTGGAGCTTACCGAGTTGATCGCCGCGGTGTTATTTTTTTGACATTTTGGCCTGCTATTGTTGAGCGCAAGTATGATTGGGATAAGAGGCAGGTAATCATATTGTGATCTCGGCTAAGTCTGTTCTAGGCACAGAAGTTCTATATGGTTCTATATGCTGTCCTGAATGCCTGTAGGAAGAGGGAAAAGTTCACTCTTTCCCTCGGAGTCTCCCGGAAGGACGTGGCAATCTTGAGGATAATTGTAACTTTTGCATTAGTTGCTCGTTACTAACTGTCAACAGCTGCCTTTAAGACATACTTGCAGAAGATCTGAAATCTTCAACCCTTTCTCTGTGTGTCATGGACTCACATTAAAATGAGCATTGCACATAGGCATGCATGCATTACCAACACATTTTGTGGCTTAACTGACTATTTTGATAATGTGTTGTAGAATTTTGCTTTATCAGCCACGGAGGTTGGATCCATAATTAGCTTGGGTTCAAAAGAATCCTGTGAATTCTTCCACGATCCATCAATGCTCTCAAGGTTGATTTTCTAAGTTAACACCAAACTTTCTAATTCATGAGTTTTTTGTATGATCTGTCGTTCATATTGTTACAATGACTCTTGTACTTATTTTGATATTTTGTGCTGAGGTTGATTTTGGTTTGTGGCTTTAACTGAGTTCATATTTGCAGTAATGCAGGTCAAATTAGAAAGAGCTTATCAATTAAGGCAATTGACAGTGGCAACGGCTACTTCATTTCTCTGAGTAAGTCCTTTATTTGTTAATCTCCTAATAAGTCCTTTATTTGTTACTCTCCTAATAAGTCCTTTATTTGTTAATCTCCTAATATTCTCTTTGATCTGGATATTTACTTAAAGAGAAATGCTATTTGTACATATTTCATGTACAAAATTTGTACACCCCCGGGGTGTATTTACTTAAATTTCCCTGGTCCCATCTTATTTGAAAGGAAGGGGGTGTACAAATTTTGTACACCTTGTATGTACAAATAGCACTTCTCTTGCTTAAATAATCATGTCCCTAAACAATGAATATGAAATGTAGACTCGACATTTCTCATCTATATATCCATCAAGCTATCCCAAAAAATTTTTTATACTTACTGATCTTGATCTGTGGTAAGTACCCTGTGTAGCACCTGATGAATTCTTGTTACCTTACATGCCTTTTATTTGCAGATGTTGTCAACAACATCCTCAAAACTAACGATCGGTTTGTTGTCCCCGTCACTAGTGCTGAATTTGCGGTCATGCGATCAGCTTTCAACGTATGGCTTTTTTTGTTCTTTGCTTTATAATATTCATTCTGGTAATGCAAAACTTCAAATTAAAACTGTTTCTCAATATTGTAAGGCTGAGGGTGAAGTGCTAACAATACAATGCCACTGACATTTTATTTATTTCTGAAAATGGAAATTCAATTTTTTGCACGGCGTTGTCTAGGTTGCTGTAGTCCACGTGCAAGTTCCTTGTTTCAATCAAGTTCACTTTTAACATTTTATGATCTCATTTTTAATTTATGCATCAAAATTTCCATTTCATTCTTGCAGTTTGCATTGCCTCACATCATGGGATGGGACCGATACTCCAATCTTCCTCTGAGAAGCATGGATGAGAATCGGCCAAAGGTTGCCTCGGAATTTCTGGACACTGAGTGGGATAGATGAATTTCTGCACTCGTCGATCATCAGGAAAAAGACAACCATGCTGTGTTTACCAAGTAATGCCCTTCTTGTCCAGGCCAAAAAAGGGTGATTGCCTTTAGACTATCAGAATCTCCTGGATATTTTGAAATGGTCATTAGCTTCTGTCATGCATCCTTGAATGGGGGTTAATTTCCATCATGGTTGTCTTCATGTACCTTGTTTGTGGTTAATTAAGAATGGAGTTTCACTAAATCTACATTGTTTCAGGCATTATTATAATTCTGTGTGCGCTCATATCTACGTCTTTGTGCAAGCTCTTTCAGAAGAGCTTTTTTCGGCAGCTCTGCCAATTAGCTCTAATTGTGAAACAAAAAAACTTGTAAGGAGAATGAGTTGAGTTGAATGGTGAAGATTTTTGTCATACATGTGGGTCCGTGAGATATGTGGATGTGATTGGCTGAAACAAATTTAAATTTGAAAAAGTAAGAGCATGCAAACATGGAATTAAACAGCTACAGAAGAGAAAGACCTTCAATTTAACACACCATTTCTACATAATTAAACAACATACCCTTTTTTTATAAAATTAAAAAATAAAATAAAATAACCCCGTCAACATATGGTAAACTGACCCCTAACCTACCACCCCATCAAGAGAGAATATCGAAAAGCCCCATGCCTGTTTGAGATGGCTTCTGAAAAGCCGATTTTGGGACTCCGAAAGCTGCTTTGAAAGTGTTCTGGACCTCTGCTAATCTCTGAAAGCAGAAATAATTCTACAAGAAGCATAAACAGAAGCAGTCCCAAGCAGGCCTCATACCCTTAGATGTGCATAAAGCACTTGGTGCATCTTCCTCACTTAAAGTCTCAAAATCTTGGATTCAAAACATTGGCAAGTCAGAGATGAATCAAAGGGAAAACTTTAACGGATGCACTTCAGACCACCACATATACCTAACCATACTACAAACAACACAAGGCAAACCAAAGCATCAATTGCAAGAATAATCCGCACTTGGTAACACCACTTCTTGTGCAAGTTTTGAGAACTAGACCTCCTCCTCATCGACCCAAAATCCTTATGCAACGTTACTGGAGAAACCGCTGAACCTTGGTCGCTAGAATCCACAGCTCCTGAATCAGCCCTGACTCTATCTGTGGATCTCCGGTGTTCCTCCAATTCAATATGTCTCATAGCAATCAAATGTTCCTTCATTTCCTTTTGCTCTTGTTTGCTCGGCTTTCCCAACAATGGGGCCTTTGTTGAAGTACCAGCTTCTTCTGCCTTTCCATTTTCGTTGCTACATGGTGAAGAAGAGAGCTCTCTAGTCTCTGCTGGCCAATCAGATCTTGCAACTGAGAGCTTCTCTAATGAGGCAAGCAAACGGTGGATAGCCGGCACCAATTGTTCTTGTAAACAAACAGAATTTAGATTGGACAAACTCCTACGTGATCCTTTTCTAGTCACTTTCAGAAATTCATCCTTCAAATTTTTCAGAAACCGAAGAATTCCAGGATTGCCAAGACTCTCATTCACTATAGCAAAATAAACATACCCATCTTCCATCAAGAACCCAAAAGTTATTTTATTCATTGTCTGAAAATACCATCTATGATAGGGAGGGGTATTCTCCAAGCACAATGAAGCCAAATTCTCAATCTCATGGTCCGCACCACCATACGCATACAAAACACGGCCCGCTTTTGATACACAGCAATAGTAAACAATATTTTGATCTGAACCCATACGCAAAAAGGGGCCTAAACCAATCTCAATATCAACTGACTGAGTACACAGCAATTCCTGCCAAATAAGAGCCAAAATTGCTAACAATGTAAAAAGCTCATTTGGCAAGCATTATAAACTAATTGTTTCTGAATTAAGTCGATCAAATTCACTTCTCCATATATACATTTCTTAGGATCTATAATCACTGCAAGCTTGTCCACCCCTCATTTCTTATCTCTTGGTTGTCTAAGCAACTTATAATCACCACAAAGAAAAGCTAAATCAAATTGCTAGCTAGAGGCCAAATACGGAGAAATTCAGGAACCGGAGCAATCAAAATTTGGCAAATACAAGTAAATCACAACAAAATTCTTTAATTAACGAGCCCAGTTCCAAGCAATTTGCTAACATTTTACCAGTTGTGGCCTCAAAAACCCTGAAGAAGTAACAGATTAATTCCTCAACTAAATATTGAAACTCAAGAACGACTGCCTTTCATTCCTCTCTCATAATTTCAGCAAACCCACATCAAGATAATCTCCCAAACTCAAAGAACCTCAGTAACTAAAAGACAAACACAAAAATCAGCAAGTTCCAATCTTGGATGAAGATCAAGTGATGAGCATAATACTAAGCAGGAAATTAACCAAAATTTTCAGTTTACCTGAGTTCAAGATTGGAGTTTCTGTAGTCTGAAACTTCCCCCACAACGATTGAACTAGAAAGAGAAGGGGCGCGGTGGCGAAGGTCCGAAGGGGTGGACTAAAACAACTGGATGAAATGGTGACGTTTTGACTCGGTTCAAGTTTGGAAAAGATTCCAACTTTTTGTTGTAAGATTATTCCTTGGCCTTTAAAATGTAACGAGTTAGTCATCGATTTTTCATTATCGTTTTTCAATAGATGGAAAATATGTAACAACTAACAACACTTTGCTTATTATTATTATTAGAATTCTCGCATGTACGTTGCACAGGGAGAACAACAATAATAAGAGTAATTCAATATTAATATATATTTAGTCTCAATCAGACATACATTAAATGCAATAAAAGTAATATATAATTGATTTAGCAGTCATCCTTAGTTTTGATTTAATACTATGTATATAATTATACAAATAATGGATAATGAAATAAATACAAAAAGTAGGGGTGAAATAGATTCCTAATTATCCAAATTACAAAAGTAAGGAAGAAATTAAAAAAAGTTAAAAAAATTACCATAAGTATCTAATATGTAAATCAGTTTCCAATCGATGAAATTGACCTCATATAGTGGGCACCTAGTGCACAAGTAAGATAAACGTAAAATTGATTGATAAATTCGGAAAGTTATTTAGATATTTATTTTTAAATTATAAATAATGATAAATAGAATCAGAATAAATGATAAAATACAGATATATATAGTCCAGTAAATATAGAATCCTAGATGAAGAAAGTTTTTATAAAAATTATGAAAGCTATTTTAATATTTAAGTTAATTATAAATAATGAGAAATTACAATAAGAATAAAACTCTTGATTTTTGAAAGGGATTCTTAATTATCTAAATTCTTAATGAGATATAAAGTCGAGTAATATAAAACTCTTAATCATTGAAAGGGATTTTTAATTATCTAAGCTCTTAATGAGACATATAGAGTTCAGGAATTATAGAGTTCTGATACTTAATTATCCAAACAGTGGGTAATAAAATAAATATAGGTTAATAGATTCTTAATTATCCAAACAGTGGGTAATAAAATAAATATAGGTTAATAGATTCTTAATTATCCAAACAGTGGATAATAGAGTTCTTAATTATCTAAATAGTGAAATAGATTCTTAATTATTCAAGTTACAAAAGTTGGGAAGAAATAAAATAAAAAATAAAAAAATTATACAACGCCAGACAATAGGCGGGGAATTACAATGCTAGAAAAATTCTCTTATTATTAATATATAGATTATTATTATTATTATTGTTGTTATTGTTGTTGTTGTTGTTAATGTACAAGGAGGAGATATGAAAGGGACGGTCAGAACTTTGATTTTAAGCCGCCCTAGCACAGTGGCGGAGCCACAAGCGGTCCAACCCCACTTAAATTTCTTTTTTTCATTTGAGTTTTTTTGGGAGGTTTAAATATTAATTTTCTTAATGCATGATTTGTTTGAGTTTAAAATATTTAGATTGTTAAGTGACATGAATTAGAAATTTTAGTTTAGATTGGAATTTCGAATTACAAAAACTAGCTACCAATGTTATTTGGAAATTTGTTGTTTGAAGTAGTTTTATGATTTTTTTATACAAGTAATTTTATGAAGTTATGTGTAGTAAATATAGATATATTTTATGAAAGTGATGATATTTTTTACTATGCAAAATTTCAAAGTGAATAAAATTCAATATGTATATTTTTTATTTATTCAAATTTACTAGTTAAAAAAATTATTTTCAAGTTGTGCCCCTTAAAAATAGTCATCCTGGCTCTGCCACTACCCTAGCACTTGTTTTGTCATTTTTTTTTTTCCTTTTTGAAACAACTTGTGTGTCATGTTTAAAATTTGCAATTTTGAAAAGAATTTTGTAAAGATTTTATAAGACTCAAGATACAAGTAGTGAGTTTTAAAGCTATAGATACCTCTCTTCTTTATTATTATTATTATTTTTATTTTTTTTTTCCAAATTTTGTAAAGATTTTACGAGACTCAAGATACAAGTAGTGAGTTAAAGCTCATAGATACCTTCTTTTTTTTTTTTTTTCTCCTTCTCATTGAGAAGGAATGTTTTTCATTAACTACGAAGCGCCAAATAGTGAGACAAGAAAAAGTGGAATACAACCTACCCAAATGTTTGTTCGGAAAAAGATAAAGCAAACAATGCGAGACGAAGAGCCGTCATATTCTCAAATTGAGGAACATGAAGGTATCGACCGCACTGAACTCGTGCAGGCAATGAAGTAATGTGACGGAATAGAGGAGCCAACATTGCATGCACCAGCCCTTGTTCCACCTTGAGCGCATCCGCTTGGGTCTCATGAACAAAGAAGCTACGAGCCGCCATCAACCCTAGACTGCACTGAAGAGCTCGAGCCTCCGCCTCCTCAACAGAAAGTAGCTTGGTGCTGTGACCGCCGACGCTGCCAAGACCTGCTCTCCATCGAAGACACATCCGCCAATACCCACTTTATCATCTCTCACCAGTGGCGGAGCTAAGGGGGGCCATGCCGGGCCCCGGCCCCCCTAAGTTGGAATTTTTTCTTCTTTAGTTTGTTTAAAAAAATTATATATATATATATATATAGGTAATTTAATCGTGCTTAATATGCGGCTCACCCTTCTCGCCCAGTCCTCTAATAGCTCTTGACTCCGCCATTGTCTCTCACAATAGCATCGGTTGCCTATGTGAACGCATTCGCACATCCATTCTCTCCCACCCATTCCCTATTTTCTATTGCTGCCACTGTCCCCGATGTTCAACCCTTCTCCGTGCCATAACTCGCCTGAAATTCGCCAAGTAATCCGTCGTCTTCTGGCACCACTAACTCCCCTACGAACTCTCCTCCTCCTAGATCGGAAGAGCGTGTGTAGGGAAAGAGTGTAGGCAATGGTGTAGATCTCG